>KV458781.1:0-123441 GCA_001662605.1 Pseudogymnoascus sp. 05NY08 | reverse complement strand
CACAGTCTTCATGGCACCGTCATCATGGCACCGTCTTTATGGCACTATATTGAAGCCACGATAACGAAGGAAACACAATCAAAAGGGTCCAATCACAATATCGAAGAAGCCATTGAAAGTTATGAGTTTAAGTTCTGCAATCAGAAAAGGTCGAATTCCTAGTCCCCCTACGCCATGATATAGTACACCTTGCTGTTTGCCAAAGCCATTACCGTAAATCTAATCTAGTTGTACTGCATGTACGTCGCCGTAGAGTTGAACTTGAGATTGCCCTTAATGACCTTATCCACGGCGCTCAAGAAGTCCTTCTCCGTCGCAACCTTCCTGCGTGCACGGATAGCGAACATACCAGCTTCTGTGCAGACAGACCTCAGCTCAGCACCTGTCGAGTTGGGGCAAAGACGAGAGATCAGCTCCCAACGGATATCGCGGTCCACCGACATACTCTTGGCGTGAATGCGAAGAATGTTGGCACGGCCCTCAAGATCAGGAAGTGAGAACTCGATCTTCCTGTCAATACGTCCCGGTCTCATCAAGGCCGGATCAAGAGTAGATGGTCTGTTGGTGGCGAACATGACCTTGATGTTTCCTCTCGCATCGAAACCGTCCAGTTGTGTGATCAGCTCCAGCATAGTTCTCTGGACTTCGTTGTCACCTCCTGCACCATCATCGAATCTGGCACCTCCAATGGCGTCGATTTCGTCGAAGAAGATGATACACGCCTTCTTAGTACGGGCCATCTCGAATAGTTCTCTGACCATCCTCGCTCCTTCTCCGACATACTTCTGGACCAACTCTGAGCCAATAACACGGATAAACGTCGCATCTGTCCTGTTCGCCACGGCTCTGGCGCAGAGTGTCTTTCCGGTTCCAGGGGGGCCGTAAAGTAGTGCTCCCTTTGGCGGATCGATTCCGAGGTTGACGAATCGTTCAGGTGAGAGTAATGGCATCTCCACGACTTCTCTCAGCTTCTCCACCTGCTCCTTGCATCCACCGACATCTCCGTAGGTAACATCCGGCTTCTCCTCCACTGTCATCATCGTCACACTCGCATCGATTTTCGGTGGCAAAGGAAGGAGGATCTGGTACTTGTTGCGGTCGACACTGTAGATACAAATTAGCCATAGTCACAGAACAGCTTAAATAAACACTTACCCAACTCGCATTCCCTCCTCGATATCCGTAGGCGAAACGCGCTCGCCGAGCTGCACCACGAACTTCGCTATTTGCTTGACGTTGATGACATATTTGCTCTTCTCCGAGTTCTTCTCATCCTGGATAATCTTCGTGCACCTGGCTACTTGTAAAGGCTGCTCCTCCGACATTCGTTGCCTATCGGCGGCGACATCCCAGAGATGCGGTGGCGCAAGACCGGTATCTGATTCCTTGACGCCGATCTTGTCGTTGACGCTCGTCTGCTTCTCTTTGATTTGCTTCTCCAGCTTCTTTAACGCCGATGCGTATGGCGCTGCGCCATACGTTTTTAAAACTTGGATATCCCTAAACACTAGATGTTAGGATGGTAATGCCAGTTGGATTGATCAGCTCAGCACGTACTCATCAGATAAAGGTGTGATCTTCTTCTCTTCGACCTCGTCATCCGCGAACTCCTTCTTGTACTTTTCCCAGTCCGCACCCTTGGCAGTAGGCATGGTGAATTGGAATACGACGAGGTGATATGGAAGTGTAGAGGATCTGGGCCGGTCTTAAAAGTGGTGGTTGATGTGTGATGTTTGGTAGGGGCCGCGATGTTTCCAGGCGACGCCAGGTTGACGAGGCTCGCGAAGCTCACTCATTCAACTACCCTGCTCATGTAAGCGGCAGCTATCTAAATGCGGGTTAGCGCGGGCTACGGCGAACTTTTGGAAAACGCGACCGATTACTAGCTAAACGCGATGTTTTATAGAACAGTCCACCATTATCCTGTCGACTTGTGATAACCCCTTATACCCTCACATAGACATACAAGATGGCACTCGCAGCGTCCCAGGCTAATTCTAGCAACAATGCCTTCAAGGTACGCTCCATGCATGGTATATGCTTGTTCAATACTAATTATATATGCAGGACAAGGAGAAGCCTATGGCTGTGCGCACCGCCAACATTGTCGCCGCCAGAGGTACGCAGCACACTTTCGGGACCCTGCAGTTATGCTGACTATTTATAAGCTGTCTCCGATGCCGTCAGGACGTCTCTCGGACCAAGGGGTATGGATAAGATGATTCAGACGGGGAAGGGGGAGACGATAATCACAAACGACGGAAACACAATGTTGAAGAGCATGTCCGTTATGCATCCATCGGCGAAGATGCTGGTCGACCTTTCATCGGCACAGGATGTTGAGGCTGGAGATGGAACGACATCTGTGGTTGTTATCTGTGGAAGTTTGTTGGGAGCGGCGGACAAGTTGCTCGGAAAGGGCATCCACCCCTCAGTTATCGCTGAATCTTTCCAGAGAGCCGCAAAGGCATCAGTTCAGATCTTAACGAACATGTCACATCCAGTTTCCCTCACCGACACAACCACTCTCCTTCAAGCCGCAACAACTTCCCTGTCCTCCAAAATCGTTTCACAACACTCCAACCTCCTTGCCCCGATGGCGGTGAACGCTGTGACCAAGACCATCGATATCAAAACCGCAGATAACGTTGACTTGAAGAACATCAGAGTTGTCAAGAAGGTCGGCGGCACTATCGAGGACAGCGAGATGGTTGAGGGCCTAGTCCTTACCCAGGGTGTTCTCAAGAGCGGTGGTGGCCCAATCAGAATGGAGAAGGCACGGATAGGTCTAATCCAGTTCCAGCTGAGCCCTCCCAAGCCAGATATGGAGAACCAGATCGTCGTCAACGACTACAGGCAGATGGATAAGATTCTGAAGGAAGAGCGCACATACCTCCTGAACATGGTCAAGAAGATCAAGAAGGCGAAGTGCAACGTTCTTTTCATCCAAAAATCCATCCTCCGCGACGCCGTCAACGACCTCGCCCTCCACTTCCTCGCCAAGCTCAACATCCTCGCCATCAAGGACATCGAGCGCGACGAGGTCGAGTTTATCTGCAAATCCACAGGCTGCAAGCCGATCGCCGACATCGACTCCTTCACCGAGGACAAGCTCGGCTACGCTGAGCTGATCGAGGAGGCCCAGAACTCCGGCTCCAAGATCGTCAAGGTCACCGGCACCAAGAGCGCCGGCAAGACCGTCTCCATCATCTGCCGCGGCGCCAACTCCCTGATTCTCGACGAGGCCGAGCGCAGTCTGCACGACGCCCTGTGCGTCATCCGCTGCTTGGTCAAGAAGAAGGCTCTCATTGCCGGTGGTGGCGCCCCAGAGATCGAGATCGCGACCCAGCTGGCGAAGCAGGCGCGCCAGCTCACAGGCACCGAGGCTATCTGCTGGAAGGCGTTTGCGGATGCTATGGAGGTCATCCCCACAACTCTTGCGGAGAACGCGGGGTTGAATAGCATCAAGGTCGTGACGGAGCTGAGACACAAGCATGCCAATGGAGAGGTCAACGCGGGTGTCAGTATCAAGTCTGGTGGTGTGAAGAACGACATTGGTGACGAGAACGTGCTCCAGCCGTTGTTGGTGAGCACCAGCGCCATCGAGTTGGCGTCTGAGACTGTAAAAATGGTAAGTTCATTTGATTCCATGCCTGTTACTCTTATCGTTTACTAACCCCCTTACCAGATCCTAAGAATCGATGATATTGCATTAAGCAGGTAAAATGGAGATACAAGCTAAACTGTATTATATCATATTATGAATGAAAATCAGTCAAAGGCTGTGTAGCCCATGATATAAATATTTTAATGGATGATATGGCCCTTTGTGATTTATGATATCGTCTGAAGCTAAATCTTAACGCCCCCCGACGACTTCCAATGCAACCTTCCTCATAACATTTATTAGATAATTACTAGAGATACAGACTAAGCATAGACGTATTATGGGGTGATGAAGTCTTTTTTTGCATGCTTTTCTAAAAATGCTCTAATATGCGGGCTATGCCTAAGCCGTTGGCGTCTCTAGCTAAGGAAAGGTTTAGATATAGTCATGACCCGTTTACCGTTACATTCTTGTCGAAGCAACGAAGAAAGATCGTGTCCCAAATATCTCCCCTTTTTGCTCAAAAAAATCAAATACTCCACCGTGCCCCAAACCACTCGAGGCCCTCGCTAGCTCTACACGCAACCTCCCCCGCCTGGATGAACTCATTCGGTCCCGACAGATAAACCCACGTTTTCCTCTCTCCCTCCCTCACATTCGCTAGCGTCTTCACAATATCTAGCCTCGGCCTTCCGTTGCCAGTGAGGTGGATCTGCACTTCTAGGTTTGAGATTCCATGGTCTACTCATACTCGTTAGCAACAACGGGCAGACAGGCGCAGCCCGACTAGAGACGGGCCGTAAAGAGGTGAGTGGTGCTTACCTATCAAAGCGGGCAAGGCAATGTAATCAGCCTCTCGCACACTCCACACCACCACGCAACGCTCCCACATTCTCCGGCCACCAACCGGTGCCGGCACAGGCTCCTGCACCGCGCTACAAGTCCCTGGTGCGCATATATCTGTCTCTGCGGCGTTCTCAGCGTTCCTTGTCTTCTGTGCGGCAAACGCACTGATAATTGCTAGAGCACCACTGATACCCGTTCCAGCGACGATGCAGACGACGGTGTGGTAGCGTGCGGGGTCCGCGGGGGTGAAATATGGGCCTTCGGCGCGGACACCGATGGCGGCATGGGCTGTATTAATCCAGGCTGTTGGGGAGGCAAGCATGGTGAAAGGCCCCTCTGGTTCGAGGATAGCTTTATCACGATGTAATGAGGAATCTGTAGTAAGGGCTGCTTTGTCGGCCAAGCTAGCTAGTCTATCCGTCCACTCAGCTGGTGAGGCAGTTCTCCTACGCCTGAGATATTTGAGGAACGTGAATCTATTGCCAAGTGTCGAGGGCTCCGGGTTTTGGTTTGTCCTGCCCTGCTTGCGGAAGAGGAAGCAAATTAGGAAGTCATCTTCGGATAGCGGCGTAGCGGCGTTCTGCGACGCTAGATGCGTAATAGTTGTGAAAGGATGGAGTTGTCGCACTGAGGAGCCGGAGTGGTAGAGGTAGAAGTGAGCGAGTGGAGAGGTGCAAGCGCAGCCATCGAGGCGGTGACGGGGAAGGAGGAGCGTGAGACTGGATGTTGTTAGCTTAGGTGGTCTAGATCCGCATACTGTGAGAGTATCATACCAATACCAGCCGTTCCCAACAATCGTGATCTTGCCGTCTAGTTTCCTTCGCAACTCGTATAGGCGCATCCCCCAATCCAGAACCCACATTAGAAGTCCAGGTGCAGCACAATAGAAGATCGTGCTCGCATGGAGACAGATGATTATCACCCCCGGTATAATTAGCAAGTGCGTGTAGTAAAACAGATCGAAGTGCTTCCTCCTCACCACCGGCACCGTCGTCACAGCAATGAGCGCCATGATCGCCGTGGTTAAAACCCCTGAGAAAATGAGCGATGCCCTCCACACTCCTAGCGCACTTGTATTCCCTGGCCACGTTTCATGGTATAGATATGTTGGATTGAGCACCGGGAACACCATCCTCAGCTGCGTCGACAGAGCATTGAAGGTCGGCACCCACGACACATACAGAAACCCGTGGACTATGACAAGTCCAAACAGAGTGTACGCAGTCGCCATGTGGAATTTCAGCGTCGTCGATACAGACAGCGAGAAGAAGGACGCGAGTGCACTATGCCGTGAGATAGGGACAAGCACCATCCCCAGCGTGACATCGCAGAGGTGTCCTAAGAGAGCAATAGCAGCGAGCGTACGGTTCCCCTTCTCAACACCACCCTCATGGCCCCGAGCAACGAAGTAGTCACGCAGTCGCCACCACCACACCCCGATGAGCGCGCCATACAACACCACGACCCAGACTCCCACCAGCAACCCGCTCACAGAGACGTACTTCTCCAGCCCATAAACCGGACGCCGTAGGAATCGGCGCAGCTCTGGCGAGAAGGCACGCACGGCTAGGAAGGTTACGAAGAGGGAGAGCCAGGAGTACCAGACTGCGACGTGGAGGCGGGCCTGTAGGGGGAAGAGCCACTCGCCGCAGGTAGCAGCATAGCAGTGATGGTTGGAACGGAAGGTGAGGGAGATGGAGAGAGCGAAGGCGACAACGAGAGAGGCGGCGAGGGGGTACAAGCATGTTCGCGGCGTAATGCGGGTCATGGTGCTTTGAGGGCGACGGCGAGGAGAGCGAAACCCCTTTTCGCGACGGGGGAGGAGATCTTGGGTATATGAGGCATAGTGGAAGTTCTGGACGCAAACTGGACGGTAGGTGTTTGTAGATTCTGCTGCTCCGGCTCCTTATCCCCCTAGGCTGTCTTAAAATTAAGAAGACATTTTGTTTCTAGCAGCCAAGTGCGGATATCCCTCGATTGCGTAACCTAGAACGGGTCGATGTCGTTCCGGGGGTTGTCGATCGCCCGGAACGACAACGACCCGTCAAAACCTTATTAGAACGAACTGTCTAGTGCCACATGTGCCCCATCACATTGTGCCTGATGAGAAGTGATGACAGACTTACTCAACGTGACTGACCAAGAAATTGATAAGTCGTATTGCTACTAATTTATGGGTAATCGGTCTTCCCTTCTACTATACCTTGCCACCGAGCTTATTAATTTGTAGGTGGAAGTCATAATAATATTATGTGGTTATTTTAATTAAGAACACAAATCAACCCAAATTAAAAGACAGCTAGAATTAAAACAAGGAATGTAAGCATGCAAGAAATATAAAAACCAAGATATTAGAATGCAAAGTATGCCCTGTATTGCCACTTGAGGAAACTATATGCTATCTTACAACGAGCCTTTTGCTAGCTACCTTAATTCCCAATATCCCATTCCCCAGCCGTGCAAAAAAATCGCCAGCAAATACCCCATAATCGAAAGCTGTAGCTTGAGCAGCCAGCCAAACCCGACCCGCGACCCGACGAGTCACAAGCTTCTACTATGCCATGCAATTTGATACGTCCTGAACCCTGCCCGCATATAACCCTATTCGTCCCACTTCAGAAAATAAAAGCAAGTAATCAACCCCGACACCTAGTAATTCAACTCCCCGCCCGCCCCGCCAGCAACCGCATCCAGGTCCTCGTAGCTCTTCAGACTCCTCCCAGCTACCGCCTCTCTCGGAGGAGGAGCTGCGCCACCCGCAGCTCCGTCACCCCATCTCCCAGCACCAGTCGCGCCAGGCCTGCCGTTTCGGCCACCCGGTGGACTGAGCCTGCCACTTTCATTGGCCCATCTCCTATCTGTAGGACGTCTATCGTATGGACCAGCACGTGGGTTGCCGAAGCGTCCGCCGCCGCGGCGGATGGGACCTCCGCTACGGTCGTCGCCGCCTGGTGCCCATCCAAGAGGTGCTTGGACGGAGTGGCCGGCGAATAAGGCTGGGAATTGGCCTGGTGGACCGAAGCTGCCGAGTGGGGGGATTCCGTTCATACCGAAGGAATTGAGATTGAAGCCGCGGGGTGTACCTGCTGGCTGGTGGCCGTTGGCGGGTGGGAAGTGGCCGTTGCTGTTCGCGTCGGAACGGGAAGGAGCGATGTGTGCTGGATCGGAGACGTAGGTATTAACTAGCTCAAACTGGGGAATTGTTAGTAAAGCTCGGGTGCTGAGTTGGGTGTCGACTTACTTCTTTCTTGAGACCTTCAAGCCACTCCGGATGTCTCTTCTCCACGTGCTTCTTCCAGAAATGTTCTTCTTTGAAGAGCTTCGTACACTCCGGAACATGACAGCGGTATTTATGCTCATCCTCCTGCTTCACATGCTTGGCCATCTCCTCCTCCACTGCCTCTTCCACTGGTCTGCCACCAAGCTTGCGAACATCGATGTTCTCTGGCTCAATAATCTGCAGGATCTTCTCCTCAAAGGTCTTCACCCAATTGAACGCACGCTGAAGCTGTTGCTCCGTCTTGGATGCAGTGCTATTGCGGTTGAACTTTCTGTCCGTCTCTGGGGAACCAGGAGCCTCGCCCTCCTCTGCATCACTCTTCTTCCTGTCAGGAAGGGGCTCGCCGTTGGCGCTAGCCCGTGCTGCAGCCTTGGCTGAGGTAGTCAACGTATTTCTTGGGCGACGAAGATGGCCACCCGGGCACTTGCGTGTCAGTTCGTGAATAGAATCACTCTCGAAAACGCAGAAGAAGCAGAAGTTGAAGACTCGGCGCAAGTATTCAACCATTAGATCAAGTTGTTTCTTCTTGACCAGCAGCTCTTCGTCGTCAACCTCATCATCGACCGCGCCTTCGTCTTCCTCATCTTCCTCGCCCTCTTCGACATCGGCCATGGCTTCGTCACCGTTACGCTCAGCCTTGGCCTTTTTCGGCGCAGGTAACGCAGGCTGAATGAGCCCTTGGCTCTTGAGTTCATCAACCTTCTCTTCAATCTTGAGAACAGCATTGAAATCTGATCCAAAGTCCTCTTCGTATTTGTTGATCAGCTTTGAAGCGAGGTCAAGGTCCTTCTCGATGCGCTCAGGAGCCGAGAACAGGTCCCAAAGAGCCTTTTTCCTTGGCATCAAAGGTGGCACGTGGACGCCGACATGGCAGGTGAAGTCCCCGCGCACTTCATCCTTGACTTGTTTGCCATTGATGGCTTCCAAAGCCTTGTCGGCTACAGACACCGGGGCAGCCGGCTGTTCTGGTGCCTCGCCATCCTCTTCGTTTGCTTCGGGGCGATATGAGGGGGCAGGGGCATCTGATCCGGGATTCAGCATAACCCAGCCTATCCGATGATATCGCTTGCTTGGGTTGGGGTCGCTCAAACTGAGCCATTTGAAGCCTCCTTCGCCCTCGCCAAGGTGCTCTTTGCAGAACGAAACCACGTTATCACGATTGACGTGAGGGGCAATCGTTTTGATGAGTAGTGTCGGCAGGAAAGCATCTTCGTCTCTTATATCACTTCCTTTCGAAGGTAAGAGATCTCCAACTCCAAGAACCTCGTTCGCAGCTGTAGTTTCGCCCTCTTCTTTCTCAATAAGCGCGCCAGAGCTATTTATTTCGCCCTTTGGAATGCCCTCCAATGAGTATTCGTCGAACATTCCTGCATCCAAGTCCCGCTCCCATCGAGTATAATTCAGGCGGCGAAAGTCATTGAGCCTCGCCTTCAATGGCTCTCTAACCTCGGCCATGTACCTCTCCTGAAACCACTGCTCGTTTTTATGCTCCAGCACGAACGTTTTCGCCATCTTCGCCTGCAAGTCTTCCTTATAGGCGTCGTACGCGACCTGTATGCGCGCCTTTTCCTTGTCGCGATCTTCCTGAGACTCGCGTTGACCACGAACTCTCTCTGGCTCTCGCCTCCTACCAGTCTTCTGTCGCTCCCGCTCCTCCTTGATCTTCTCGTTCGTCCTCCACCATTCTCCAAAGTATGAAAACCCCACTTGAAATTGTAGCTTCGATGGATCGGCCAGTGGATTCACTGTGATAGGAGCGCTGCCAGAATCCTGGCCTGGAATGTATCGGTCGATATGGGCAGGCCCTGGTGATGGCCTGCGTCGCTCATCTCGATCTCTGGGTCCTCCATAATCGTCGCGAGGTAGCCGAGGGCCAGGTTCGTATCGGTCGACTGCTAATGGCGAACGGGAGCGGTTTCGTGGCCTACGTTGGCGGTCGGCACCTGCAATGGGAGTGATAAGTAAGTGACATTCAAAGTAGTACCAAAACGTGGCCGCAATGATGAATATGAGCATGACTTTAGTTTTGGGGGGTGAAGTGAATGCAAACCCAAGAAGCCAAACTTCAAAGGGTAATGACACCTCAGAGTCATGCCGGAGACCAAACAGGCCACAAATCGCAGGTGTAATAAATCACATACCAGGAGATCTGCCACGATAGAAAGAATCCGGGCGTTCTGGGCGGTCGTTTGGCCGCGCATCATCCCGACTAGTCCAGGTATCCCTCTCCGTCGGCGATCGTGTGAGGGGAGGTTCTCTGCTGTGGTAGCTCGCCATTTCCGAGGTTAAACTGTTGTCTTTGCTTGGTATACAGAATCGGAAGTAAGTCGTGGCGGCTTTGTTGTCTTTGTAGCTACAAAGAGCTCGCGTTTGCTCCGTGTCAAGTTATACCCAGTGATTGTGATGAGATTGTGACACCGAAGGGGCTGCTGTTTGTCGACATGATTGACTGTCAGAGGATTGCTTCAAAAGTATAGGATAAGGTAGAGGTGCGCAAATAATGTGAAAACAAGGGAGGTGCAAGTGAAGTATGAAGAGTGCTATCTAATTCCGATGAATGATGGCAGCAGAGGTGTGTGCATGTGAGGTTTTGAGATGGAGGAGCGAAAGCCAGTATGTAGGTTTAAGAAACAGGAAGGTATTGAATGCAAGAATTGGTGCGAGGGAAGGTGTAACCAACAAGAGATTGAATAGTACGAAGCAGCTTCAGCGCGCAAAATGAAGCTCCTCAATGAATTGGAGGAGGCGGAATAAGAGGCGGGTAGAATGTATGGAGGAGGGTGGACTTGGGAAGATCGAAATGCGGAGAAGATGAGGCGAGGCGCGCGAGAGCTTGTACAGTAACAGTTGTAGAGGTCGGCGTTGTGACTTGGGGGGACGCTAAGGGTCGGGTACGGCAGGGTATTGGATGCAGTGGTGTCAATGGTGGTTCTTGGTGCTGCAAGTGGTCTCCCAGCACGACGAAGACCGCCGCGGCGATCACCACGCAGCGCTGCTTTTAGCATATTTAGCATTGTCCATTGTAACCTTCGGACAATTCCTCGCTCCGTTGTGTCATGACAGGCCACAAACAAGGTGAGACCAAGTTCCATACTAACCAACCCATCTATCCTCTTCACACTTTGTTGTTTACTTCCCAAAACTACCCAATTCAAGAATCAATCAATTGCGCGAATCAAATAGGTGAGTTTTCTATTTTCAATTCATATTCACAGTGTCTATCACATCAATGCTGCATATGAGTGTCTATGGGGGAGAACTTCGCGATAAGAGCTTATGACGTAAGGTGAACACGCCAATCGCCCCAGTATGAACAATGGGTTCTGAAGCCATTTCGATGCTCAATGTTTACATTCAGTGTCTATTCAAGGGCAGCCGTTGTTTATTATCTTCTATAAAGTCACTTTTTTATTCTTGATCACGCCCTCCAAAAGCCACTGAGAAGTTCAAAACTGATAATTCATCGCCCAGGTTGCAACGATGACCACCTACATACCCTCTCTCACGATCCCCTCGGGGATCCTCCTCAACCCGGCCACCTCCATTCTCCTCCCCGTGGCTCTGGGAACCGCCGTTGGATTCTCATCGAGACGTACGTCCCATCCCCCCCCCTTCCCAATTCCAAAAACTAACCCCCACCACAGCCCGTGAGGTCCAAAAGAACTACATGGCCCTCAAGCAGCCCCCCTGCCGCCCACCCCCCGAGATATTCGGCCCCGTCTGGACCCTCTTATACGGCCTCATGGGCTACGGTGCCTTCCGCGCCTGCAACACCGGTCTTTCCCCCCTCCGCTCCCCCAACATCATTCAAGCAACCAAGCATGGAGCGACGCTCTACACGATCCAGCTGGGCCTGAATCTGCTTTGGATGCCGCTGTTCTTCGTGGCCAAGCGCCCGATTGAAGCTACCGTTGATATCCTCGCGCTCACGGGGACGGTGGGGTATATGACGTACCTCTGGGGCAAGGTTGATGCGGTGGCGGGGTGGTGCATGGTTCCTTATTTGGGGTGGTTGTGCTATGCTTCCTATTTGAGTGCGGGGGTTGGGTATTTGAATAATTGGGATTTGTCGGATAAGACTGTGAATTCTCCGCCGTCGTCGAAGGGGGGACACACTAAGTTTGTTGATGAGAAGCCTTAGGCTGTATGTTACCAACGGATGTGATACGGGACGGAAAGGAAAGGGACGGATCAATTGGAAATTGGACAATTTGTGATATTTAGGGGAAACAAAGTGTATCGTTAGTATAAGCCAATGGCTTTCTTCCTGTCATTACTGTAGGTTTAGTTGGAAAATAAATGTAAAGTTATCTCTCTTAAAAAGTATCTTGTTTCGTGCTACTCATCAATCTATCGAAAAGAAGCCCAAAACGCCGCCCATATGCCTGCCGCTGTATCCAACCAAGTCTCCCCTCTATACCAATAATACCCTCCTGCAACCTCATCTACCAGTTTAGCGTCGCTCAAGTGCCCATATATATACACACTCCGAATGCTCATCAAAGACGACCCATCATCTAACAACAATGCAGCCTCTATCCCCAAACGCCATTCTCTCAGTTCAAGAGAAATGCAGCTCCCTCTTCAACCCATCGTATATAATAAAAATAAACGCCGATGCAGGTGCTGATCTAAAAACAGTGATGCCACAACCACGATACATCCCCTTGAGGCCCGCCTGCTTCCAAAGCGCCTTTCCTTCCGCCCAGAAGCTTGCTTGCTTCGTGGCTCCATCAACCGCCGCGGTCTGCATCCGCGACTTAACCGTATCAGCAGGGAAGAACAGGAAGTTATATGACATTCCCGCCGATGCACCAGCCACAGCTTGCTGCCATAGTGGCAACGGGGGGTGGACGGACCCATGCGCATGCGGCTCTGCTGTACCTCTCTTCTTCTCGTTGTATTTGCGGAACAGCATCGAGACAGTCTCTTTGCTCCCAAACCACGCCGCGCAGCCACCAGTCTCACGAATCAACGTTCCCATCTGCCCGTGCCAAAACCCCATGAGGCCCTGATGACGGAAAACGTTGCGGATGATGGAGGAGACAGTTTGGTGTTTTGTGATTAAGCCATCGGGGCTGGTGGCGGTCGGGACCTGCATCTTGCATTTCACGAGCTCGACGGGGGTGAGGACGAGGGAGGTGACTGCTCCTGCCACACCACCTGTGCAGAACAATGCTGAGAGAGGTAGGGGGGTATCTGAACTGTATAATCCGGAGGCGAATAGTAGTTTCTGTGCCGCTTGTTCGGAGACAAAGAGACTGCTGTTCTCTAATGCTGCTCCCACAAGCGGAGCACTGATTCCTCGGTATAGGCCGGCTATGCCTTCCTGGCGCCAGGACTGCCTGAAGCAATCGAGTGGCCCAGCATATCGAAGAGGTTTGGTATCGGGTTGTGACTGTAGCCGAACCTTCACGGTGTCGAATGGGTACTCGATGAATTTTCCTGCGATGCCTGCAATCTTGCAAAGAGTCAGCTTTTGAACAATACTTCAAGAAGACCCAATGGGAAACAGTAGAACACTTACAGAGCCAAATAAGACATCTTCAACCGCATCCATCAGTGCACTCGCCCCGTTGATCTGGAGTCTGGGGGCTTGCTCCAAGACCATGCTCTTCGGTGACTCAGCACCAGTCTGGCGATCTGTGGCGTCCATTGCAAGTGACTTGGAGCAGAATATGCTCCCGCAATGTATAAATTGCGTATTTAAATTTGTAAACCGAAAGAGCGTGTGGCGGTTGTTATCGAGTTACCATTTTGAAGAGAGAGGGGCGGTCAGAAGCGGTAGAGATTGCGGTCGGTGAGATGAAGTGCGGGGCAAACACGTTCACTTGTGACAGTGCTGTTGGGTTTAGGGCTTGTCTTGATCAGGTATATATGAGAGATTTTTATATGAGATAATTTGGTGGTAAATAATGGCGCAAAGTCCTTGTGTTACACTTGCTGTGTTTGCGCGCAAATAGATAAAAACTTATTGTCTCTATCGGATCTGACTGTTATCGGCACGGGAGCGCTACCCTTAAACTGCACGGCTGATCTGATTTGTGATGCTTTATCAGATCATCAGATTATATTCTCGGTGTTGGGAAAAACTATAGTGCGGATAATTTATGCTTCCCGAATCTTTTATCCACCAAATCGATAAGGGAAACACTTTCCCAATAACGTTATTTTCAACCACTCATTCCCGACTTTGTTTCCTGCAAAATCGCCGGAATTATGTCTACCGCCGTCGCAGATGCTGCAAGCCAGCCAGCGGAGAAATCTGCATATGGAATGCGCAAAAACGGTATGTCCTGAACAAGTACTGTCATTGAAGCTCGCACTGACAGCCCACCAGGAAAGCAATGGCACGCTTTGAAGAGCGCATTCCGCCCAAAAGCTGGCAATGATACATATGAGAAGCGAAATGCGGAGAGAGTGGCTATGAACGTTGTGAAGGCAAAGGAGAAGGAGATGAAGGAAGAGAAGGAAGCTGAGCGTCAAGTAAGTGGCATACCAGCCCAAGAGCGCACTGCTTTCAGAACCAAGGTTTAGCGGACTGTTGCTAATATCTTTACAGAGGAGGATAACAGCGCTCAAAGACAAGCGTGCTGCGAAGGAGGAGAAGGCGCGATACGAGAAGCTAGCAGAGACAATGCACAGGAAGAGAGTGGAGAGGCTGAAGAGGAAGGAGAAGAGGAACAAGATGATCAAGTCATGATGGAGAGATTGCATCGATAAGCTGTATACATGGATTGCGGGCGTAATTATGCAGAGGATGGCGTTGGGGATTTTGATTCGGGCATTAGTTGAAGGGATATAAGCCTAACGATGATATATGAAATGTCAAAGAAGCTCACTCTCACTGGATTAATTCCGCATTCCTTGCGATGTTATCGAGTGTGGTGGTATACAATAATCTATAATCTATTAGTTTTGAACTGGCAGTCAAAAGAAATCCGGGCTGGTGACGAGGCATTTGGCGGTTCTCATTTGGGTTTGAAACAAGGCCCCTCAGCCTTGCTACTGCGGGAAGCTGTAGACAAGTCCCACCACCGGTACAAACTACAGCTCATATATCATTGAAAGTTACTTATACTGGCTTGTATTTGATTATTTCCGGCTAATATTAAAATATAATTCATATATTCGTAGACGCTAGATATTTTCGTAGTGGCAATACTACTGGTCCAGGGGATTGAGGGCGGTCAGTCCACCCGCGAATGCACGGCTGCAACGTGCCACCATCTAACCAAGAACTGGGGTCCCCAGAACCACATGTCAAATGACCAACTATTTAGTTCACGAGGGACCCAGATATACGCCAACTCCTCTTGCTAGAATCTCGTGCTCTATGCCGATGAGACACGCCCAATATACCTAGAACCCAAGGTCTTACGGTAGACCCAGCGGGGCTGCTATGTCATACCTGCCCCAACGCAAGAGCCATCGATCAAAATCGCTGAGCAGATGAGGTTTATTCGCGGAGCCCTTCACAACAATGTCTGCAAATGGAGCTGCGCCCGAGCAGAGGAAGCGTCTTTCTGATGCTATCGGGATAGGAAGCAAGGACAGGGACCTTGTTGTTGGGTAAGTAGTCCCTTACATATACAGCGGCTGTCACTGATGTCTTCCCCAGGGATCCAAGGAAGTCCCTACATGATTTACGAATACTCTCAAATACCACAACGAGCCGCCTTGATAATACATATTATTCCGTCCTAGAGAAACTCAGTGTACTGCAAGCTTCGATTGCCTCACTGAAAGAGCTGTCTTTGATCGCAAGGCAGTTGAACGAAGACTTTGACGATGATTCACAAGATGTTGCGAGGGAGATACAAGAGCAGATCAAAGCCTTTGGAGACTTCCAAGAACCACAGACGAAGATAGAAGCTTTACAAGCGCGGATAAAGACCGGCAGGGACAAGGTGAACAAGCTAGGGGCCAGGGTTGAAGTAATCAGGAAGAGGGCAGAGGGCTGGGCCAAAGTTGAAGACCAGTGGCAGGAGAAGACTCGGAAGAGAATCAAGCTCTTCTGGGGCCTCAGCGCTACAACAGTGGTGGTGCTGGTCGGACTGCTCATATTTCAGTATACACCAGCACGGAGCCCAGGACCGGGTATAATGGATGGATTGAACGCCCAGGAGATTAAGAGTGGTGTGCTAGACTTCGAGAGAGGTCTGGTAAATGAGAGCCTGACTATAGAGACTCAAGTTTCTAAGGTCCTGGAGGGGCTACGAAAGTCACCAAACGATACTCTCGACGAGGATCCACGGCTTAAAGTATTCGACGAATTATAATGTTAATATTGCCACAACTATTGGAAACTACTGCCTCGAACTGTGATGTGTGAGATGTCTGCGAGAAGCCAAAATAGCGGAGTCTTGTTCGTTGAGAGTGGACTCAACGGATACGGCAATGAGAGCCAAGATCATTCCCTTCATATGGCCTTGGTCCGGCCTTGGCTACCTGCATAGTGACTTGTATGTTTGAGGGGTCGCCATATTGAGTCCAGCGTTAACTGTTTCAAAAATCTACAATTCTGTGACTCTATATGTCTATTTGTAGCTAACCATAAATAGTATCATTCAAATTTAGGATTGCGGCAATTATTTTCGTCCGGGGCTCGTAGAATGTATCTCTATGCACTCCAAATAAACAGTAATGGTGGGGCTGACACAATACGTCCTCCTAAGTTGCTGGCGTCGTCAGCGGACGTCACCGCTGTGGGGATCTTCTGATCGATCTCTTGGCATAGCCCTCGGGAGGTACAGCAGTGGCAGGAACAGGAAAAGCGTATCTTCGTCGGCCTCCCCGTAAAAATGCGCTGATAGATAACACAGCATCTTAGTCTTCGTCCAAAGTATATAACTATCGCCTACATATTTTTTGGTTTTTTGTTCAGCAGGTCGATTTGTGTTCTGTTGTGTTGCCGTGCTTATACTGAAGCGCCCAGACTTCTCGTCAGCAAAGCAGAGCTACCCCACCAAATATAACGTCACTTCTTGACAGAAATTCCAAACTCCTTCTGAGTCTCTAAAACACGAAGAATCCGGCGGTTGAAGCGCTCGAGTATTGAAGGGATGTCTGCTCACGCTACAGATCCCCGCGAGATTTCGGTCCAAGATCTGAATGCCCCCAAGGTAGCTGCTCAGCCAGCAGAAACCCCGCAAAATGCCAGCGGCAATGAGCTCAGTGGGAAGCAAGAGCATTGTATTTCCTCGTTCTCCTACCTACAAACCTCACCGCTAACTTGGCTCAGATCTCAAGCGGGAACTCATCTCTCAACAAGTGACAGCCGAAATCAACGAGCTCAGTTCGCCCACCGCACTCCAGAGGTTCGGCGCGCCCTTCAGATCCGAATTCGGCGAAGTCTCCCCGTTAGACTCAGATCTACCGATTTTGCGATATATCTTCGTTCATCATGTTCGCGAATTCCCGTTCTTGGATAAAGCAAAGGAGAAGGAGTTCTGGCAGGATAAGCTACAAGTAGTAAGTCGGACTACAAAGACCCTCTCTGGAAATGCGCGCTGACGACCCTAGTTTCTCGAATCGTTCGCCAATAAGCGTATATCATCATCCGAAGATCGTCTGGAGGAAACCAAGCGCAGGAAACTGTCTCTTAAAACGCAGAAGCTGGTCGAGTTGATGATGGTTTCTGGTATCCCTACGTCCTCCGGATACGAAGAGCGCATCAAGTTCGCGGAAATGGGTGTCGTGGAATCGGGAGCTATTGAGCAAGGTGTCCTATCTACGCTACCCGAAGGAAACTATCTATACGGCTGGGACGTCAACATTGCAGGTGTAAGGATTACATCTGTGAAGAGGAACATCAGACACCACCCGCACGCTGTAAGTGAATACCGTCGAATCAAGACATCCATGTCAGATGTTTGTGGTCATTGCTGATATTTTTTTTTTCAGGAGTTCATTCTTAGAGTAAGGAAGAAGGGAGAGCTGCCATACTTCACTGGCCGAAGATATGGCGATTTCTTAAAGCTGCATAGAAATCTGCGGACCGAGTTTCCAGGAAAGATCTTGCCAGCACCACCGAAGAAGAATAAGCAGAGCTCAACAGCATCGAACCTATTTGGTTCCTCGAAGGGCGATGACAGTGATTCGTCTTCGATATCTTCTGTTTCTACTCAGGCACCTTCGGTAGTAGATGGAGCAGCGACCACTACTGCGTCGATGAGGATGCTGGCCGTAGAAGGTATGAAGCATCATAATCATCATTTGCGATATAATTCTAACGTGCTCAAAGGCCACCGACGATCGGCATCCGGACAAGCTCTCGGAGCTGACGGATCTTCACCTCGCAACTCTATAGACAACCGATCGAACCGATCGATATCAAACTCTAACAGCGCGAACGATCACGATGTATGTTTTTCCAAACCCGTCTTTGTCGATGTTTAGCTTACCTGTGCAGCCTGTGGTGCTTCCACGTGAATCCCAGCGAATTTCGCTGAGGGCGTTTCTTCGCACACTCTTGGGGAACCCCGATATTGCTCGTTCAAAGGCGATGGAAGAGTTTCTAACGCATCACCATATCACACCCAGTGATGACGACGTCACCGATATCGACAGGCGTAGGCTGATGGACGAGAAAAGATTGAAAGAGCAGAAGAAATTCTATGAAATTGCTCGGAAACGAGCTGCTGAATTGGATATCTATATGGAAGAGTGAGTCGAGATATATAGGGTTGCTGAAACTAAAACTAACTGTGACAGGTTTCGCCGAGACATTATTGAAACTAACGGCTTGACCAAACTATTCAAGGAGATCAAGGTCAAGGAGAGTATCCAAGATATGAGCTTGCAATACCAGAAGTTTTGCGAGTGGCTTCGAATTGAGGTTGCAGCCACCATATACCATCTGTTCCTTGCCGAGGATAACTCCCCCGAGGTGTTTGCGCAAGTCAAGAAGGCCCATTCCATGATTCCTTACACTTTAATCAAGAATGCAATCCGGATAGCGAATCCAGCTGCGGTGATGTCTAGCATACTGGACATATTCCTTGCCCAACCGTTTGGTGCACGATCACTGATGCAACGAATCTTCAGCATGGCGCTAAACGATGGGGTCAGAACTTACCAGAAGTCGATTGATTCTTTAATCAAGAACATTGACGAACCGGTCTTTTCTGACAAGCTGAGGTTATTCACGTACGCCGACGAAGATATTAAGAACACCATCCGCGCTGAATCTGAGGCGGATCAAGTGGACTTGATTGTTTCCATTCTTCGGAGTGAACTGATCGAGCCACCATTGAATGGACCACAGATCGGAAAGATTTTCAATGCCTATGTCGCCTGGAATAGCGCCGTGGATAATGTTGACAACGAGATGAAGCAAGGGGCTCACCTTTTCTCATATCTAAAGCAGCTCCTCAAACTGTTCACGCGGCAGCGCGATAAGTCGATGCTGCTGGGTCTGATCGAAGAGCCTGTGACCCTTCAGCTCCTCCGTGATCTGTTTACGATATTCTACGAGCCACTCGTTAGAGTATATAAATCTGCGAATGTTTACAACAGCGTGACTGATTTCTCGGTTTTCATTGATGACATGATACAGGTAAGTCATTTGATTATATTAGAGGCCATATTACTGACTTAGCCCAGGTCGTCGACAAATGCCATGAACAAGACATAGCTACGGATCCGAACCAGACAGTTCAAGCGTTTATAGATCTCTGCCAGCGTCACGAACACAATTTCTACAAATTTGTCCACGAAGTCCATCTCCACGACGACGGGCTTTTCGAAAAACTCATGGGTTGGATAGAAGGTATTTTGGAATTCCTGCGCCAAGGTCCAAAGGGCGGAAAGCTCGACATCAATGCCCTCTTCGCCGGCGCTTCATCAGTCAATCAAGTAGACCCCGAGAAGGTTAAGAAAGAAGTCGATGAGCTCATTGGCTGGCAAGAAGCCAGGAAGCAATGGCATAATGAGAAAACCCGCCAAAAGATGGCTGCCGATGGGACTGGCACCAAACCTGAAGCTGTCCCAGGGGGCATTGCTTTCAACAGTAGTGATTTTGGAATAGACGAGACAGATCTAGAGGATATGGATTACAGCGAGGAAGATGTAGATGACGAGGATGACGACGATGAGTTGGATCCCATCACTGCGGAGCGGAAGAGAAGAGCTCGGAGGCAAGACATCCTCAGGAGGACTGCTGGAGAACCCCACAAGCCCGAGGTTTCCGAAGTTCATAAGTTGCAGGAAAATTTCGTCAGCATGCTGAGAATGGTTCTCTCAGATTGAGAACTGAGTGGTTTATACACTCATAACAAATAGGATTTGCGGTCTGTATGTAAATAGTACATGAATTGGAGAAAGGGGTGATACCGGAATGTATAGGCTACCTATTCTAATGAGCGAGTGTGTGAGTATCATTTTGTTTTCCTGTCGAGAATCTGCCCATTGGGAAAGCATGTGATCACATAACTCATGATTGACAATATATGTCAATTGACTAGAATTTGCATATTAGAGGTTTAATTGTTGATAACTGAAAGAAAGTCTAAACTTAACAATAGAAAATAAACAACTATTATAGAGCAAAAACTTGATATTAAATCGGTACTTTCATTGACCTCCAAATAGTCGGGAGAAATAGGTTGCGATGGACGGCAAAAGATTCTCGGCTTTCCGTCGGCAAGTGTGTCAAGCTCCAGCCAATAGTAGCGAGCCTATTATGCTCTAGCAATCCGGACCTTGGGAATACAACGACGACATCAAATATCGCGATCTACTTTCGTTCTCCTTCCCCACGAGTGACATTCCTTGACAATCCTCGGTCCTGGTGTCAAGATAGTCCAAAATGTCTTCAATCGCTATGCGCCGCTTCACTGCTGGCCCTTCGGTACGCCAGTTTCCTGTTGCATGAGCCGAGGACGCCCGGAAGCATCGCTAACCCGTAATATTTAGGTCGCGAGGGCATTGAGAACCCAGGCAAGAGCATTTTCCTCTACCAGACCTGCTGGTATGTATACCCGAGTCCATTGAAGGCATTGCAAGTCAGCTAACCCATTGCCTTGCAGCGCGCATCATCACACACGCGCCTCTTCGTGCCAAAGAATCTTCTCCTTTCCTCGGCAACCAATACCCGGTCATCGTATGTTTACGCACTTCGAAGCTCTGTCGCGGCGATACTAAGAATTTATAGGACCATGAGTACGATGCGATTGTTGTCGGAGCCGGTGGAGCTGGTCTTCGTGCCGCCTTCGGTCTTGCCGAAGCTGGTTTCAACACTGCCTGTATCTCGAAACTTTTCCCGACAAGATCCCACACGGTGGCTGCACAGGGTGGAATCAACGCCGCGTTAGGTAACATGCACGAGGACGACTGGAGATGGCACATGTACGACACAGTTAAGGGTTCGGATTGGCTGGGAGACCAGGATGCCATCCATTACATGACGAGAGAGGCGCCGGCGTCCGTCATTGAGTTGGAGAACTACGGTTGCCCATTCTCTAGAACCGAGGACGGAAAGATCTACCAGCGTGCGTTTGGTGGTCAATCGCAAGACTTCGGAAAGGGTGGCCAGGCATACAGATGCTGCGCTGCCGCTGACAGAACCGGACACGCTCTTCTTCACACTCTTTACGGACAATCTCTCCGCCACAACACAAACTATTTCATTGAGTACTTCGCCCTTGACCTGATCATGGAGGACGGCGAGTGCAAGGGTGTCCTTGCCTACAACCAGGAGGATGGAACTCTTCACAGATTCCGCGCACACAACACAGTTTTGGCTACCGGAGGTTACGGACGTGCCTACTTCTCTTGCACCTCTGCACACACTTGCACTGGTGACGGAATGGCTATGGTTGCCCGTGCTGGTCTCCCTAACCAGGATCTGGAGTTCGTCCAATTCCACCCAACTGGTATTTACGGTGCCGGCTGCTTGATCACTGAGGGTGCTCGTGGTGAGGGTGGTTACCTCCTTAACTCCGAGGGTGAGAGGTTTATGGAGAGATACGCACCAACTGCAAAGGATCTTGCATCCCGCGACGTCGTTTCCCGTTCCATGACCATGGAGATCCGCGAGGGTCGTGGTGTTGGCCCAGACAAGGACCACATCTACCTCCAGCTCAGCCATCTGCCTGCTGATGTTCTCCACGAGCGTCTCCCAGGTATCTCTGAGACCGCATCTATCTTCTCTGGTGTTGATGTTACCAAGCAACCCATCCCAGTTCTCCCAACCGTCCACTACAACATGGGTGGTATCCCAACCAAGTACACTGGTGAGGTTCTTACCGTCGATGAGGCTGGCAAGGACAAGGTCGTTCCCGGTCTTTTCGCCTGTGGTGAGGCCGCCTGTGTGTCCGTTCACGGTGCCAACCGTCTCGGAGCCAACTCCCTTCTGGATCTTATCGTTTTCGGCCGTGCTGTTTCCCACACTGTCCGTGACAACTTCGAGCCCGGCATGCCCCACAAGGAGATCAGCGCTGATGCTGGTGCCGATTCTATTGCTTTCTTGGACAAGATCCGCACTTCTGATGGACCAAGGAGCACCAACGATATCAGAACTTCTATGCAGAAGGTTATGCAGACTGATGTCTCCGTTTTCCGTACTCAGGAGTCTTTGGACGAGGGTGTTAAGAGAATCAACGAGGTTGACCAGACATTCCCAGAGGTTGGTATTAAGGACCGCAGCATGATCTGGAACTCCGACTTGGTCGAGACTTTGGAGCTTAGGAACTTGTTGACCTGCGCGTAAGTTTAACCCTTGTATCATCTACTGGACGATAACTGACATAATAAACAGCGTGCAAACCGCCGAGGCAGCAGCGAACAGGAAAGAGTCCCGTGGTGCCCACGCCCGCGAGGATTACCCAGAGAGAGATGACAAGAACTGGCAAAAGCACACACTCACATGGCAGAAGCCGCAAGGAAAGGTCGACCTTTCTTACCGTGCCGTCGTGAACCACACTTTGGATGAGGAGGAGTGCAAGGCTGTCCCTCCATTCAAGCGTGTCTACTAAACCTTCGTTCGATGTTCTGGGGTTGGCATGGAGGCCAAATGAGTTTCAACTCGCAGTATGTAGCATAGGTGCTGGTTGGAGTGGGTTGCGTTGCATTGTTTTTTGATCGAGATGTGAGAAGAATGATGGATAGAGCAGTACTAGCCATAATTCTGTAAACTAAACAAAAAGATTTATTCCTGATTAAAAGCTGATGCAACTATTGTGATAATGTACGTATGTGGTAAATCAGGAGGGTTGTCCACACATGGATGGGGCTGAGGGCGCCCATGAGTACTCATGTCACCCAAAAGTCCGAAGAAAGACTGTGTATAATGTCAACGTTTATAGCAACTATAGGAAGAATGGACTATATAACATTTAAACAATTAGAAAATATTATGGCCACTGAAGCGGAGTTTGAGTTCCGAAGGTCAACACCGAGCGCTGTGAGGCGAGGCTGACAGAATGTAGGGTTTCCCCGACGCCCGGCTGGTCCCGTTATCTCAAAAGTTATGACGCTTTCACCACCAGCCCCGCGCCTTCGTTCTGCATCGACATTGTGGCTGAGAATTGTTAATTACGGCACAGAATAGAGTATGGCTTTGTTGCTTTGTTTCTAGCCAGATGCAACATTTATAGCTGGCGAAAAGCAGAGGCTTGAAGCAGCGAACCTTTATACGATACTGATGACGACGTAAACAAAGACGGGTGGCGTCTTCCATTATGCGACTGGTTGGATGAAGCTATAAGAATAATGGATTCCCCTAGCACGGAGCAGGTTACCCCCACGAAACCTGGTGGAGGGAGACAGTTCAGCGGTAGTCCGATCAAGATGCAATCCAAAAAGGGCCTCTTCGTGGATGGTGTCTGGCGCTGTATGGCTCTCCCCAACCCACAGAGTACGGACCGAGGCTAATAGGTTCGTAGGCAATTGCTCTCCACGAATGCCAGCTTCACATTTCCAGGTCAAGAAGGAATCAGTGAACAAGGGCCGATGGTTCTATACATGTCAAGAGCCGAAGGAGCAGTCTTGCGGGTTCTTTCTTTGGGACGATGATGCGAAACCTAGGGAAATGAGGACTGTGCTTCATAATTCGAGGTCAGAAGCCGGACCGCCTACAACCCCGAAGAAACCCTACAGTCGAGCAGAAGATACGGAGAGAAGCGGAGGTTATGATACGATAAAGGAGAGAAAAGTTGTTGATCTGGACAAGGATGACGATGATGAATATGGAGAGTGGCCATTGGGCGCTGAAGACGAGATAGAGGCCGTGGAGGCTGCAGAGAGGGCAACATCTATGAGGCCACCTGAGACACCGCGGAAAGCACTGAAGACGAGCGATTTTTCAACTCCTGGGAGTAAGAGGATACGGAGTGGAGAAGGTCCATGGCCCACACCAGCCACTAATGCCACAGTCCGGGATGAGGATGTATTCAGGACCCCCATATCCGCTCGTCTAGAACCATTGGGGCTAGACAGCGCCTCCAGACGCGGCCTCATAAGCCCTTCTGCATCACCAACCCCCAATCGGCGACTTGATTTCACTTCTGTGGCTGAGACTGGCGGCAGCGGATTGGCAGATTATGACATTACAGCAGAGGTGCTGCAGCTGCTTGAGGGACAGCCAATCGAAGACGAAACAATCACTAATTTACGGCATGTACTTAATCGATATGCCCTGAAGAATTCAGGCATCGAGAAGGGCCGAGATATCACCCGACTGGCGCTGAAGGCTAGGGACGCTAAAATTGAAGATCTGCAGCAGCAGGTTGCGACCCTGGAGTCTAAGCGCGAGATGGACAAGGCCATTATTAGGCATTTCAAGGATGATATGTCCGCAAGCGTTACCAGGAGAGGCCGGGGACGAGGGCAGGGAAGCTGAGAATATGGATGACCCGATGCAGTTCATCCAATCGAAAATAGGGTAATGCCAACCGACTATCATATCGACGGCCGATCAGTGGCGGGCGTGACGTGTCTGGTCACACAGCTTCCGGACAAGATTTACATCAGGTAGCTCTCGCAGTCGTTCCATGGAGACAGTAGATATGTCAAATGATCGGCTTCCTTGAAAGGCAACGACATCCTCCACCTCTTGGTGGAAAAGGAGGGGTTTTGCTAGTGTAACTTGTCTCGAATATTGTGTCTTTGCCACCACAACATCGGGGTCTCGGGGCAAATTACAACAAATGCCTCAAACACGGTCCTTTCAGCTAGGCTGATATTACAATAAATAATAATAATTATATTGACCAGAGGCCCTGATGGCAGGGCCCTCCGGTCCGCAGACTGTTGTTACCCTCGTAGCAATTTGTACCCCGCAAAAATGCAGAAGCCCATGCATCCATGATTAATACAAACGAAAATAAACGCCCCATTGACTAGCTCCAAGCTTGCATGGCCCAGCCATTGCATGCTCCAGTTGGCAGTCGACAAATCATGCACCCCAAACCGATCCCTGGGTATCACCTCCTATAACTAAAAAACACCTGCCCGGGAATAAGAACGCTATCCTGCCATGCTTCCATTATGGCCCGTGTCAGGCCCTTCGGCCTTTGGTAGACTCCACTCTGGATCATGATATTCATATACTGTCTCTCCGCCCTTAACCGCTGGTGCAACAAACCGTGAGACACCAGTCTTGGAATCATAGCTCTGATATGATGCTGCGAGTCTTTTGCCCCCACCGCCGGGGAGATCGACAACAAACTGTGGTGTCATGAAGCCAGCAATGGAGCCACGAATCTGACTTTCGAGCTCGAGAATGGTACGGAGCGGGGTGCGTAGGTCTTCCACTCCAGCCACCATATCACCTTGGTACACATAGTACGGCGTAATAGCCATATCCGCCAGGCCACGAATTAACGCTTTCATTGTGCCCAGATCGTCGTTCACTCCACGTAAAAGCACGCTTTGGTTGCGCACCACGACTCCCGAAGCGAAGAGCTTCTGGGATGCTGCCCGACTAACCCATGTGATCTCCGATGGGTGGTTGAAGTGTGTGTGCACGGCAACCATTTTGCCCATCTTGCGGCCGGCGTTGGACACAGCGATGAGAGCAGATGTCCAGGAGTCTGTTGGGTCCAAGATGCGCGAGGGGCAGACGGCAAGTCCTTTGGTTGCGAAACGGAAGCGGCGGATGTGTGGGATGTCGAGGAGGCGAGTGCCAATGTCGTACAGCTGATCGGGGGTTAGGTAGTAGGCGTCGCCGCCGGAGATGACAATATCGGAGAGGGCAGGGGTGGAGGCGATGTAATCGAACATCTCGTCCCAGCGCCTGCGAGTGGGCTTTAGTGAGTTCTTGGTCACTGTTTCCGTATCGGCGCCGATGGCGTAGGACCGAGTGCCTTGGATCTGGTTTAGTCGTCGTGCTTATAGTGCTGATTTGGGTTATAACTTACAGAAACGGCAATAGACATTGCACACTGAAGTGGCTGCCTTGCTGTCAGTAATCGGCCTCAAATTTGCAATTGGCAATAGCGTGACTTACCAAGGAACAGAGCCTTATCAGGGTAACGGTGAACTAAGCCTTTGACGGGGGAGTCGTGTTCTTCACCGAGAGAATCGAGAGTCAATTTTGGGTGGTCTGGCAGCAAGGAGGCCCTCAAAGGGATGAACTGCCGGCGAATTGGGTCCTCAAAAGGATTGCTCCAGTCAGCCACACTGAGGGTGTGAGGTGTGATGCGAATGGCCATTGGAGCAATACGAATAGCCTCTTTGACTTCATTGAGAAAATCATCTCTGGTCTTGATTTGGGTAAGTGGTGAGTTGGGATCGCGAGGAGCTGGTAGTTTCTCAGGGAGAACGCCCTCTAGGAACTGGAGTAGCTTGCTCTCTCCTTGGACCGTATTCTTGATCTGCAATAGTTAGACAGGGAAAGGGGGAGGTATGTCGGCGCGGAGTGATTGACCTGCCACTGATAGTTGAGAAATTTATCCTCTGGTACATCCTTCCAAATACCGACTTTCTGCCAGTAAGGGACTCCACCGGGAACAGCTACTTTCTGAGGCAGCTGGAAATTGCTTTCGTGATGCTCCTCAACTCTGGCGGCGGCGGCTTGCTGTACGTGCCTGGGTGAGATCGATATGAGACGACAAGAGTGAGCTGCAAGTATGCCCCAACCATTGTTTGTGGTGACGCCGGCAGCACGAATGAGGTAGTGAGACGATGACCCAGCACGGCGGGCTCCTAGACGACCAGGGAGATGCAGCATCGTGGACAAGGTCACAGATCAAGGATTTGATCGAACTGTCAAACGCTGCGGAGGGCCTGTCCACTTGAAGTAGTCGAGGGGCTTCACATTTGATCTGGGGGCGGTGTGTAGGTTGGTGCACGCTGGTTGATCTTAGTGACCAGACTCTGAAGAGGAGGCACAGAGCAAATAGTATTTGGTGGCTAACTAATGCATAAATCGCTCCTTCCAAGGTGGGTAGCACAAAGAGGAGAGAAAGAGACTCAGGCATTGTAGTGACCTGTCTTTCAAGTGAGAAAAGCCCAGTCGCCGAGTTAAACATAACGTGGGTATTGTACGACCCTGAATACCCTGATGCTCCATATAATTGTTTCTATTGCGCAATGGTTGATGAATAGGATCTATCTTCAAATACACCGGACCAAGAATCGTAAGAATTGGACTATGCCCACCCAACATTTAGTCCGTGCTCACACAATAGCACCATTGGCAGTTCGAGGTGTTGTTGGACCTGAGGAGGGAGACCCAGCCAGCCATGGGGGTCAATCATCAGAATCCAACACCGTATGGTCGGAATAGTCTTAGTCCTTCTGTACTATGAAAAGGAATAGACAACTCTCCATGCCGATGCTACTCCACAGCGTAGTAACACTGTTACACGAAAGCCCCGACGATGGCGCAGTGATTGAAGAGCAAGGTTGTGTGTCTGTTATGCAAGCACCATCACCAAGTCACCAAGCTAATGCCAACATATACAGCATATGCAGCTCTCGTTCGTTAGGACCCTGCGCCACGGGAGGCCATTATATGCTGAATGGTGCGAAGGAGACATGATATGCAGTTAGACATTCCCACCACGCCGGTGGGGTTTTACTATTGGCGCTGCAGCATGCGACCAAAGCCACGTACCGGGGCTATCGGAACCCCTGGCGGGGATCCCGAAATGGTAACCTGCGCTTGTAGCGTCTGTTGATCCCTCCCCATGCCCATGCAGCATCCCTGAGTTTGTCATCCCTGATTTTGATTGAGAGGTAATTAAGCTTGTTCCCAGAAAACCATCAGCAAACCATCAACGAATCGTGTTTGCTTCACTGCAGAGGAGATCATGTGATACATCAAACATGTCGCCTTGCGCTGCTGACGTTAGTATGCACAGACCGGTTGGTTCAGCTCCGATGTGCTGTACTGTACATCATCCAATCTTCTTGTCTACCAGTATAATGCCGTGAACTAGGCCTTGGGTTTGAAGGTCCTGCAGCTCACTTCCCCGCAACCGACAATACGACATCCAACCCACATATGAATCCTTGTTGGGAGCAGGATGCCCCACATTGGAGGAGCAGATTGTTTGCTTTTCCGTGTTGGACCCTATTCCCCATTTGATAACTCCTGCATTTCGGCATTTGGGCGTCTGTCGCAGGGAAGCAAGCCGGTTCCTCTTCGGCAACGCAGTGATTTGCCTGTGGCCAGGTTCACAATGCATTTCTTCAAGCTGGGTGCGTTGCAGTGAAAACGCCACTGGTAGGGACAAACGCCGTCTGACTTGATACGGACGGCCCGAAGTGTCTCCAATGCCATTGCCGCTGTTGCCATCCGGCTGATTTGACAGCTGCCGAAGATCAGGGCTTTGGTTTGGTCCCGAGGGTTCAGGGATGTTTGAGACGCGCCACGTATTGGTGGCCTTGATTAGAGCGGCCCGGGGCGTATTCAGGACCACCCCGAACTCAGTAACTAAGACTATTTTAGCTGCTGCCGAAGACCAGGGAGTTGCTTTGATCACGAAAGTTCACGTAGGTTTAATACTCAATTGCGGGTCATGTTACTTGTCATATCTCTTCAATTTGCAATTTGCTCCGTTGTATGCCACACGGCCGTAGCTAGCCTGTTCCTCCTTCTGTGTGCGTTTCGGTGACTCTGCGGCTCACTGTGCCTTCTCTGTTATGATGATATCATTTAGCGGTGCAAATATTGCATTTCTATAATTCTAATGTTAAGAATTAAGGGTAACGATTTCATTGCTACAAATAGGTTATGAGGCAGGTAGAGTTGGCCTGTGGCGTCTTGCGGCTATATTGGCCGAATAGTGGCTATTCTTTGCATCCCGGCCGTGAGAGATTGTGAATTCACTTAAGCGCTTCCAATTTCTTTGTTTCCCAAAAGCATTTCCAGAAACTTCCTGCTATTCCAAGTTGTGAAAATACAACTGCTTTATCAGCTTGCTTTATCAGCGCCTAACTGGTGAATCCCCGCTCTCAGGACTTCTGAACTTCCCAGGACACATGAACCCACGTCAACATGCCCAATCAGCCCAAAATATCAAGATGAACGTCACATCGGCCAGGGATTTATCAGGTTACGCTCATACTGTTCAAGGTTCGACAACAACAGATCCAACAGACCCATCCAGCGAGATAGATAAACGACACGATGACGAGACATATCCAGATGGAGGCCTCCGTGCCTGGCTCGTTGTTTTAGGCTCATTTTTCTTGCTTTTTGCAACCTTTGGATTCCAAGCATCCGTGGGATTGTTCCAACTTCACTGGTCTTTAAACCAGCTCAGTGACTCAAGTCCAAGTAAGATTGCCTGGATACCGTCGGTATTTATATTCTTGTCACTTGCACTGTCGATACAAACAGGGGCCATATTCGATCGATACGGAGCACGCTACATCCTCCTGTTTGGATCAATTGGATACCTCATGACCTTCTTCCTCCTGGCTCAATGCACGACATATTTGGGGTTCATGCTGTGTCTTGGAGTTTTGGGGGGTCTCTCCTCTGCTGCACTCATTACAGTCTCACAGGGTGTTATAAGCCACTGGTTCAAGAAACGACGTGGACAAGCTTCTGGGCTGGCTATGCTGGGTTCAGCTCTTGGAGGTATCACGTTTCCACTAATACTAAAACCGCTCCTTGAGAAAAGCAGTTGGCCCATGGCCATGCGGATACTCGGATTAATTGTCCTCCTCTGCCTGGTCGCTGGTAATTTGTTCTGCCGTAGTCGGCTGTTGGCAACCAGCACCAGCGCTGTGGTCAATGTTCGTTGCTACTTGGACAGCACGTTCAACTGGCTAACTATCAGTGCGTTTGGTGAGTTTGACAATACTGCTCAAGATGGGTGACAATGTTAACAATTTTGCTGTACAGGTTTTGAACTGTTGCTCATCATTGGCCTTGGATTAATCCCAACTTATGCAGCAGATGCTGGTTATGGTCAACGAGCAGGTTTCTACCTTATCATGACAATGAACATGTTCGTTCCTCACATCCAATACAAAAAGGGGAAACCAAACAATTCTGATATTTTCTTACAGTGGTTCTACATTTGGACGTGTTATACCGTCCTGGTTCTCTGACAAATTCGGCCGGTTCAACATGCTCCTTCTGATGGCAGTTTTCACTTTGACTTCCATACTCTTTATCTGGTTGCCGTGCGGCCTCACTTCACTGGTGGCGCTTTATATCTTCGTCTTCCTATACGGATTTGGGACTGGGAGCCTTGTTTCCTTATCAATGGCTTGCGTTGGGCAGCTCTGTAGGGGCAGCGATTTTGCACGTTGGATAGGAGCCATGGATTCAGTTGTATCTATTGCGTATGGACTATTCTACCCCTGAACTGGATATGTTTTTATGTAATTTGAGTTTGCTAACACATCCTCACAGTACACTGATTGCCATTCCTATAGGAAGCTCAGTCCAGTCAAATGTGGGACCCCAAGCCATGGTCTGGTTTTTGGTCGGTGTTTTGAGTTTGTCATTGATGGCGTGCAGCATTTCTCGCGCTGGCTACATGGGGTATAAATGGGAATGGAATGCTAGGGTCTGATATTGGGCGGTATATTGGTTGAGAAAAGGGGGTTGGTATATACTGTATATCCGATGAGCGTCAGGTGTTTTTTTAATGGTATGGAGATGAATACTATAATAATTAATAAAATAATGCCAGGAGCCATTTACCTGACCAAACATATGAAATACCCAGAATGTTATTGGCTGTTACGAGGAGTTTAATAAGCGTTAATATAATTCCCTGTAATATTACCCGCATTAGCGACGGCAGCGACTGAGCTTAATGTCGGGTGAATAAGAAGCATTTGTACCGCGATTGCAAGAGCTCATCGACGATATGAAGACATGGTGCAACCATCTCTGTTGAGTAGTTAATGGTAGTAGTATTCATATAATACATTTTTCCGCTCCTTCAATCCGGGTATCAAGCCAAAATTCCAAGTACAACCCCTCCACATCGCCGCATATCCTTCGAAAATCAGAACAGCACCTGCCCAAACTCAGACCTCATAGTAGTAATCCTCATCCAGTCCTTCCCTGCTAGGAATCAACCCCTTGCCCTCGCCAGCCTCCATCCCATCCTCAAGCCTAACATTCAACAGCCGAATCTTCAGCCCGTAGTCCACAACTAGTCCCACAAGCTTATTCGTCTCCGCCGTAATCGGCGCTTGGTTCAACAACATCAGAAGCCCATCCAGCCACTCGCTCGCCAGACTATGAGTCTGCGGATCCAGAGTCAGCAATACCCTCTCGACCTGCTCCTCCTCTGCCGACTCCGTAGGCAGATATGAGTTAATCGTGATCTTATTCTTCGTGTTCCGCTTCGGCGGCGCGCTCAGATCCTCCTTCTTCAGCGTACTCGTGTTCGACGATATCGACGAAGTATCATCTTCCCCACCAGCCGTCACATTCGACACCACGCTCGAGATGGTCCCCACATCCAGCTTCTCCCCGAGCTCCGTCAGCGGCGGCGCGTAGCTTGCCTGCGCCTCAAAGTCCGCATAGTGCAAGAAGCGCCGGTTGTGGCTGAGACGCGCGAAGCGCCACGGCCTGCTGCGCACCGAGGCGGCGGAGCTGGAATCACCGCGGGTGGCGCTGCGAGGGAACCACGAGCCTTGGAGGAGGCAGCGGATACGTTGCTCTTTGACGAACTGGAGGGACTCATTGTGGAGTTCCTCGCGCACTTGCTGTAGGTGGTGGCCCCACTGGTCCTCGAAAGAGAATTTTAGGACTTCCATTTGCACCTCGCGCAGGCGCTGGTACTCGAATTCGGCGATCTCTTCCTCGGCCTCTGTGATGTCTTTGGTGCGCGGCGCTGAGCCTACGACTTTGTCGATCAGGATGCGGATGAGCTCTGCAACCTTGTCGAAATCGTCTTGGACTGCGCCTGTAGCTTTCCACAGGCGGAAGAAGGCGAGGAGTCCCGCAGTGTGGAGTCGCGACCATTGAAGCACCAAGGGCCGGAAGATCATGTCGTAATTCTGGGGGCTTTCCAGCATTTGGTAGTATTTTGCGTCTTCGGTTTCCGACTTGTCGGCACCGAAGTGATCGTAAAGGATAGCTGTGACTGCAAGACTGCAACGGGCGATCGGGCAGCGTGTGTGAAGAGGTTTGGAGGATTGTTCAAGCAAGATCTTTTGGAAATTGTCTTCCTGCTTGCGAACGTAGTCCGTGAGGTCCATCATGCCCAGGTAGCCCATCGGATCAAACTCCCACGCTGGGCTCTCAGTAACGAAGCCAAGACGCCGCCATTTCTCCGGGTTGTGTTTCCGACTTCCCTTCTTCGCCGAGTCGCTCACTTCTTCCACTCGGCCCATTTGTGTCACATGTTCTCGTTTCTCAGGTGCGCTTGCAAGGTGTATCCCTTTCAGCGCCCTCCTGTGATCTGGTCGCTCCAGGTCCACCCTCATATCCCTCCATTTCCTCAACAAGAGCTTCGTCAAGGCCTGAAATTCTAGTAACGGATGCGCCAAATCTTGCAATGCGGAGCTCTGCATGAGACGATATGCCCCCTTTACGACGCCCAGGTCCTGCAGCCTCTTGATAAACTTCGGCCACTCTTCGCCAGTCCCGCTGCTCTTGCTTGTACCATCCTTTCCACCGTCGTTCGTTATGGCATCCCTCATAAGTGCATTAAGCAGCATAAGCGCGTTGGCGCAGAGCGCGTGGTCCGCAGAGTTGAGCTGAGACACCACCATCTCAAAGAATTGCGGGTAGACAGCTACTGCTGGCTTGAGTGTGCGGAAGCCAAATGCGCCTGGAGTCCGTATTGAGCCGCGTGTGGTTTGTGGGTGGCTCACAATCGCAACCAGTATCGACATAGCGCCTCTGAGAATGTTGACGAGAGGATGTGTGACAATGAGCTCCACGACGCGCTCAACCAATTCTCCAGCTCCGGCGCTTTCGAAGATCTCCCAGCCCATGTCGACCTCGAGAAGGCGGCTCAGCGACTGGAGCGAGTAGGCGAGGGTGTTGCCGCCAGTTGACATGATAAGACGGCGCAGGATGCTGAGCCCCCCAGTGGAGATGAACACGTCGGCGAAAGAAGGGTCGTTGATTGAGGACTGCAGCTTGAAGACTGCCATTTTGCGAAGGGCATCCTCTTCGCTCGACAAGCTCCTGAGGAGCGAGGGGATCTCGGCTTGGTCCATTGTAAGTAAGCCTGGCGACTCCTTTAACAATTGGGGATGCGGCGCGGCCTCAATGGGTCATCGAGAGGAGCTGGAGAGGAATTAAGGTTTCGTGCTCGTGTAACGAAGGCGCTGAAGATTCGAAGACAGTGTTACTCGGCGGTCAATTTGGGTTATGTCGAAATATTTGGCGGGAGTCCGTAGTTGAATCCGTGCGACAGTCCACGCGGGTTCTGGATGTTTTAGTAGGGGTCTGTGCACGAAGTGGGCGATCGGTCAACTCAGGGGTCTTCACGTTTATTGAATGGTCGTGGGGAAGGCCAGGACGTACAAGCCAGGTCAGCAAGACGCCAAAGCGAATTGGTGGAATTGGAAGGTTACACCACCTCAACAACTCTCAATATCTCATCTTCGACCTGAAACATCTAGGTAGTAGCTCCATGCTCATCTCCGGACCCAATTTCACAGCAAATCACAAAGATAACCTCACGACGAACGAGGGACATGTCTTGATATGTTCTCCGCCAGCTTCAAAGTCTCAAAAGGGATTTACTATGCGATCCCTTCTGGTGGGGATAGATTGGTAGATCTGTTCTCATAGAACCCTTTGGGGGAAGGCTGATAAGTGAGGTAACAAAGGCGTCAGACAAAACATTTGGTACAGTATCTCATGGCACCTTGCAGTTCTGAGTTTGAACGCTCTTATGATTATATTCAGTAAGCCGGCACCATTATGAAATATGACACATAACATACTTCCAATGCTCCAGCCCTAGTAATTAATACATCCTCCTCACTGCGTCTTCTTGGCATCCGCGCTCTCCTTCTCCGCCATAAAGGCCTTCACAGACCTCTCCATTCCTTGACGGGTGGTCAAAATCGGCTTGTAGCCTAACCGTTCCCTCGCCTTCGCAATATTGTAATACCTCGTCATGCAGCTGAACCGTATCCCCCTAGGTGTCATCTTGCTCTTCTTCCCAATCAACCACAACGACGTCTCGACCACCGTCGCCAATGGCACTCCGACATCCTTCGAAATTGTCCACACGCCCTCAGTTCCCTTCTTGTGGCCAGCAATCGCCCACAGCTGGCGCGGGAAGTCCCAGAAGTATATAGGCGCATCGTTGGTGATGATGAAAGCCTCACCATCTACCTTCTCGTGGTCGAGTGGCTTAACGGACAACCTGGCTGTCGACAGGAGCAGGTGCGCGGCGAGGAGATGTGCGTGCGCTACGTTGCCAACGTACGTGAAGTCGAAGAGGTTCGTGTTTTCGCCGACCTGGAAGTTGGTCTTGTTGTTGTAGTACAAGTCCAGCATATTGGGCAGCATCTGAACGTCGCCCTCACCAAAGATACCCGCGGGGCGGATGGCAGCGGTGAGGAGGTCGGAGGGGCCGGTGCGGTTTGCCTTCAAGACGGCCTCTTCGGCCAGACCCTTCGTCTCGGCGTAGTAGTCGGTTTGGAACTTGCCTCTGAGCATGGGCCAGCGCTCGTCGGCATTGATGAGGTCGGTGACGGAGTCGCTGATGACCGAGGCGGAGCTGGTGTAGACGAGCGCAGTGACGCCGGTCTCACGGCAGGCGTCAATGACGCATTGGGTGCCCTCGACGTTGACTTTGTACAGGAAGGAATTGGCCGTCTCGGCGATGGCCACGGGAGAGGCGGTGTGGATCACGACATCTGGCTTGACCTTCTTGAAGATGGTAATCATGGATTCGAGCGAGGTGATGTCAGCGTCGAAGTATTGGACGCCATCGGATTCGGGGCGGCGGTTGCGTGTAGTGCGGAGATCCACGACGAACACCTTGCAGGTGTAGCTATCGACGAGCTGGTTGACGATGTGGTGACCGAGGAAACCGCAGCCGCCAATGACGACAACGTTCCCAAGGTTCTTCTTAGTAACTTTAGCAACTGGCGCCATTGTTCGAGATTTCGGTGGTTGATGAGACTCCAATGGGTCGTTGAAGCTATCGCGAAGTGGTGCTGACCACCGCCGGATTATCTCATGAGGCAATCCCGGATTTATTAATATCCGCCAGTAGTGACCCCTGAACTGCAAAATTGGGGTATCCCTGATTACCCGCCAATTCAACCGTGATTTTGGAGATTCGGCTTATTATGATAATTACTGTATGCGAAGATGGGATTTATAGATAGAGGTTGTTTTACATCAACGTTACTGCTGGTATTATGGAACACTACAGTCACGCTATACCTCACTTTCTGGACTGGAACTTATGGGGTCACAAGAGAATAGTGAATTAACGTAAAACTATCGTGATGTTAGAGGCAGGGATCAAATCGTAGCTTCAGAGGCCTCTTCATATAAACATCCCAAATCCAACTACAATCTCACCAGGCTCGTGCCGATGTTCAGATATGGCTTCATCCCTATATACAGGCCGTGTCTACTTCGAGGGGGTCACCCTAGGCCTTCTTTGGTTCGTTCTTCGCATTGGCTTCATTCTTCTTCTTCTCTTCCTCGTCGTCCTCCTCATCTTCATCCTCGTCGTCATCATCATCTTCTTCATCCTCGTCATCTTCATCTTCGTCGTCCTCCTCATCATCCTCATCCTCCTCCTCATCATCGTCTTCATCCTCGTCATCCTCGTCATCCTCGTCATCATCTTCCTCCGCAGCAACCTCCTTTTTCTCAACCGGCTTAGCCTTTTCAGCCGATGCAGTTGAAGTCTCGCTCTCCACACTCTTGGTGACTGGTAGAGTAACATCTGCCACCTTCCAAGCCGTAGACGTTGGCGATTGGAGAGATTTCATTTCATTTAGTGCATGCTGCGAGACAGGCGGTGTGCTTGCTGGGGATACATTCCAAGCCGATGTCTTTGGGTCTTGTAATATCGTAATAGGCTCGACAGTCTGCGGGATTTCTGTCGTCGCCGATTCCTTGGTATCTTTCGCTCCGGCCTCCCCCGTTCCACTTCCAACAAATACTTCGGGCTTCCCCTTTAGTGCATTTTTTTTCATGTCCTTCGCCCTCTGTGCAGCTTCTTCGCCCATTTGGCGCATCGCTAGATTAATTGAATTGCCCCCAGCTGCAGGCGTCTTGGGAGCCTCTACCTCCTTAGGAGCTGGTTTGGATTCGGGAGTGAGAGGAATGGGCTGCTTCGCACCGGTCGGTAGCGGTGGTGCAGCTGGTGCCGCGGGAGCTACTGGCGCAGCTGGCGCGGCCGCAGCAGCAGCAGCAGCAGCAGCAGCCTTTATAGGATTACCAAATCCAGCGGGTCTGGCCGGCGTCGAAGATACCCCGACAATGCGCACATGTTGCTTAAGCTCGCCATATTCGTTCCAGTCTTCTATTTCCACCAAGTCCTGGGCAAGTCAGCGCAGTTCACAGAAGCGGACCAGATCAACAAACCCCCAATACCAGGCCTTCCTGGACTAAACCTGGGATCTTTCGCTGGCGCCCACTCTCATCTTTTCCTGCGCGGCGTCCCCATATCATGCGTGCCTTTTCATCTGTTGCGAGATCGATAGCTTTGAATGGGATTCTGTTTGCCCTTAGAATGGTCTCGAGCCTCGATGTCGCTGTGACGATATGTGATGAGCCAGCGGTGAGCGAGGTATAGATATAAAGATGCGGATCCGTAGAATAGGACTGGGCGGGAGCTGGAGCTTCAGACATTGTGGCGAGAGCGGTAGCTAAGCTCAGCTCAGGGTGTGGAGATGCGGGGTTCGGAGTCCGAGTAGGAAGTTCAGTGGTCGATAAGGGTTGTTGTGAAGTTGTCTGGTAGAAGAGTAGGATTGTTCTCGTTCGATATAGCAAGTTCGTGACTCTGAAACGACTGCGATTTCTGCCAGCACATGAGGAGCGGTTGTTAGATCCTCCGAACCGCTTGCGTGTCAGTTCGTCGTGGTTGTTGCGACTCGAAGCGTTATCGCTTATCGCACCTGCGCTTCAGGGCCTAAGCCATCCCTGGGGGCATCACTGACGCCATCGCTAGCCTCGGCTGGAACGGCGTTCGAGACATATATAGTCAGCGCAGGCGCCACTTATTCTTTCAATATAGCAGAAAAATGGCAGCGCCGACAGGAGCCCAATTAATAGCCCAGGCTCTTCATGAGCTTGGTATCAAGGTTATATTTGGCCTGGTTGGGATACCGGTAGTCCAAATCGCCGAGGAGGCAATCAAGCTTGGGATCAGATTTATAGCTTTCCGCAATGAGCAGGCGGCGAGCTACGCAGCAACGGCATATGGATATCTTACAGGGAAGCCTGGGGTGTGCTTGGTAGTAGGGGGACCGGGAGTTTTGCATGCCATGTCAGGCATTGGGAACTCGTCAGCGAATGCATGGCCTCTGTTGCTTCTGGCCGGCTCCAGCGAGTCTCACCTGGTCACAAAGGGTGCCTTCCAAGAGCTGGACGCCATCAGTCTCCTTACGCCGCATGTAAAGCTGGCAGTGCGGTCTACGCTAGAATCGATTCCTCAGAGCATCTCCAGTGCCTACAGGACTTCTTGGTATGGGAGAGGGGGGACTGGGTTTGTGGATCTACCAGCCGATGTGATCCAGGGAGAAGGGGATGAGATATCTAAGGTTATCGTGCCATCACCAGCTCGAGCTGCAGGCGACCCAGAGAGAATCGCAGCTGCGGTGAAGTTGCTCAGAGCTGCCAAAGCACCACTTGTTGTTGTTGGGAAGGGCGCAGCATATGCCCGAGCAGAGGGCGGTATCAGAAAGCTCATCAACGATACCAAAATTCCATTCCTCCCAACTCCAATGGGCAAAGGTGTTTTACCAGACTCCCATCCATCAAACACAGCCAGTGCCCGCTCAGCAGCTCTAAAAGGCGCAGACGTCGTCCTGATTTTGGGCGCAAGACTGAACTGGATCCTCCATTTCGGCGAAGAGCCCAAATGGAACCCAGACGTCAAGATCATCCAAGTCGACATCTCCGCCGAAGAGCTCGGCAAGAACAACGGCGACGCCTCCCTCTCCATAATTGGTGACATCAACCTCGTCACCTCCCAGCTGAGCGCCGGCCTCCAAAACTGGCAATACAACGCCTCCACCCCCTACATCTCCGCCATCCGCGCCAGCACCGCCAAAAACGAAGCCACAGCCGCTAAAGCCGCAAAGGTTGACACCTTGCCTATGACTTACGGCCGTACTTTCGACGTTATCAAGCAGACGCTGAATGCGCTCTCGCCGCCCGAGAATGGGGATATCGTGTATGTCTCCGAGGGCGCTAATACGATGGATATCTCTCGTAGCGTCTTCAATGTCGAGCACCCCCGTCTGCGTCTCGATGCGGGAACATACGCTACGATGGGTGTAGGTCTGGGTTACGCTATTGCAGCGCACTGCGCGTATAACCTGCCTGACCCCCAGGCTTCGTCGGGTTCGTCATCGCGGAAGAAGATTGTGTGTCTTGAGGGCGACTCAGCGTTTGGGTTCTCGATGCCGGAGATTGAGACTATGGCGCGGTACACTATGGATATTCTAGTATTCGTAGTCAACAACGGCGGCGTTTACCACGGCGACAGCGCAGACAGCGATGCCTGGTTGGCGCTGCAGGATAAGACGGCACAGGGCGCGGCTGGGGGGCTACGGAGCACGAGTTTGGGGTGGGAGGTCGGGTATGAGAAGATGGCGGAGATGTGTGGAGGGAAGGGGTATTTGGTGAGGACGCCGGAGGAGCTGCAGAGGGCGACGGAGGAGGGGTTTAAGGCCACGGTGCCGGTGGTGATTAATATCATCATTGAGGCGGGACAGGCGAAGAAGTTGGTAAGTTCAACCCCTTGAGTTCCTGTGGGCTTGCGAAATTCGCGCATATGATGTGGATATGGATGAACTGACGCGATGTAGGAATTTGCGTGGCAGAAGAGCACGCAAAAGAAGGCTAAAAATGCCAAGCTATAAATGCTCTAATCTACATCCCCTTCTGGGATGCAATGTACATACAATTCGATACAGTTTCCGGGAAAGTGCATCTATGTCTCGCTCCGTTTGCTGCCAGGGCGGCAAAGTGCATGAACAGCTATCGTCGCGGTCAAAGAAACCTGGAATAGTTCCATCCTCACATCCCTCTGGGAGCCAGAGACCCCAGGTAAACCTGTCTCTGACCTTTCTGTTGGCCTTTTCGTTTACTGCTCACTACTCTTTGAAACGGTCTCGTATGGCTCAAAGGCATTCTCCTTACTTACTTCGTTTCTCTGTCTCAAGAACGGCTCCTTCGCCAGGGAGTGAGCCAACAAGCGTTGCTACAGAGTATAAGTTTTCTTCTCGCCCTCTTCTGGGAGATATTTTGTTGGTATCAAACTTCTCAATCACAGAACTCTCATTTCGTTATACCCAGAATCTAACCCACCGCCAAAACGAACAATCCCGTCTGTCAACACGACTCCAACCATCAAACGAAACCCAACAACGATCGAAACTACAACCACATCAACACGCTTTCACCCATCCACTCACCACCCACCACCCTAGATGTGCTTCTACTACCCCCCCAAAAAACCCCCCCACAGCTCCTCCAACAACTCCACCACAACCCGCTCCTCCAAACGCTCCCACGCCACCTCCTCCACCCGCTCCTCCCCACAAATACACATCCACTCACCCCTCCCCCACCCCACCACCTCCCCTCTCCCCGCACACCTTTACTTCCGTCCCACGGCGCCAACATGGTCATTCCCCGCCACTACCACTACTACCCCTCTGTCAGTGAGCCAGCCGAATGAGGGGGGGTGGGCGAATATATACCTCCCTCCCACTACGTCTGTGCCACAAGAGACGGCGAAGGATGCAGGGGCGGGGAGAAGGAGGTCGTCGGTGCTGGTTGCGGAGATTGAAGCCATTAGGCGGTTGGCGAGAAGGGTGGGCGATGCCGCGCGCCGTGGTAGCACGTCAAGTTTTCGTCGCGAGAGGAGGGGCTCTACTTCTTCTTTTCGTCGGGAGAGGGATAGGGAGCGTGAGAGGGAGAAGGAGCGCGAGAGGGAGAAGGAGCGCGAGAGGGAGAAGGAGCGCAAGAGGGAAAAGGAGCGTGAGAGGGATCGTGAAAGGGATCGAGAGAACGCGAGGAGAGGAGAAAAAGTGGTAGACGAAGAAGCACGCCGGCTAGCCTTGCGAAACGGCGAAGTAGTCCACCAGCTAATCCACGAGCGGGACGTCAAGCTCGAAGCCGAGCGCCTCCTCGACCGCGAGCGCGAGCGCGAGACTCGCCGTCTCGGCGCTAGCAGTTCCAACGGCCTCGGGTTCCTCAACAACAACAACGGCAACGGCGGCGGAGGTGGGGGGGGTTACCAAGACGCCTCATGCCGCCAAAGCACACCGCACGTTCAATGGAGCGGTTCTCACCACGGCGGAGGAGGATCCCTAAATGGCGGGCCCGGACGGGGGGGAAGCTTCGACGTCCCACACCAGGGCCAGGGAAGTAATCATATCCATGTCCATACCGCGCCGTTGGTGCAGGGGCCGTCGATTAGTACGCCGTCGCTTGGAGGGGGGTATGCGGCTGCGGGGATGGGGGAGGGGGGGCAGTTTGTGGGGTATGGGGGGGAGAGGAAGGGGATGGGGATGGCGGGGTTGGGAATGGGGATGGGGATGGGAATGGGGAGTTTGGGGGCGATTGGGGGGGGAGGGGGGATGGGGATGGGGAGGGGGTATGAGAGGGAGAGGGAGAGGGTTTGGAGGGGGGGTGGGGGGTTGGGGGGGGTGTTGTATTGATGGAGGATTTGTGAGGGGGTTGGATTGAATTGGGGGGGGTGGATTGAATTGGGGAGGAATGATGAGAAATGATGGAGAGGGATCGATTGAAGAAGTGCTGGAGGGGGCTCTGTTTATTTCCTTTCCTTTCCTTAGTGTTTATAGACCGGCTCATCGGCAAGGGCCAAGACAACAGTAACAGCAACGAACAACACGATATGAGACTAGTAAAAAACCTTGAAAAAATCGTCGTTACTCAGGCATAAAACGCGATCTCAATATCACACATCCAGCCTCTCCGGCTACACATGCACATACATACCTATCTATAGACTATAGCTCTCTCTCTTGGCTACCACCGCGTCGTGTATCCGTGACGACTTCCCCCCGCCGCCACCTCATCCTCCGCACCAGCAGCCCTCCGCACATTCCGCCGCCGTTTCATCCTCCGCACGGGACTCACAACTGTGAAACCCCCTCGTCACGACTGAAACCCCAACGGCTTGTCCCAGACATTCCACAGTCCAGCCGGCCATCCCTTCCTAATCGCGCCGATGCCGCTGTCCCGGACTACAGTAACCCACGATAGCAGGAGGGAGGGAGTTTAGATCCTTCGATGTAGGTAGGCTGCAGTAGCGTGGCTGTTGTCAGCGATACACACAAGCACGCACAAACTGCACCGCCGGGATCACCGCTTATCGCTCGATGCGGCCAATCAATCGCATACATTGCTGAGGCTGTAAGACGGGAATGTAAGGTGCGCTGCCTCGTCATCAATTGCCCGACGCTATGGCGGGCTATAAATAAATCGTAGCTGTGAGGATACTACGTGAAATTTCGTAGCTATAGTAATACCGGAGGCAGTAAGTAGTACAATTTCTCCCCATAGCTGTAATAGGGTAGTAATACTGTAGCTGTAATATTAACAGTTCGGTGTCCTCCGTAATAGTCCTCCAGTCCAGCACAGTGGCCTATTCCGTCGCACCCGCTCAACCCGTATCCCAACCCAGCCCCCTTGCCTCACCCTCAACTAAAACCCCCACTCCGCGATATCCACCAGGCAACAAGCCACGCCACCACCCCTGGCACAACAGCGATCGACACCCTGTGTGCCCCGCCACATCCTCGTATCCGTCGTGGCTGCGTGCTTGGCTGACGGACCAGGGAAGGGGTGGAAGGAATAAAGGAAGGCGACTTCGCTGCCATCCTCCAACTTCTTTGAAAGCAAAAAAAATACTTCTAGCGTATAGACAGCAGGAAGAGTTGAATAAACAAAAGTTCATATATACCGATCAATCAGCCTTCAAATCTACCTCAATCAACCTCTCAACTCTCCAGCCTCATCTTCAGCTCTCCAGCTCAACCACCAAAATGTCCAACCTAACAACCACCCCATCCACCACCACCGGCCCCGCCTTCCCAACCTACACCTTCACCAACTCCTCCATCGCCAGCACCCACATCCGCACCACCACCGACGCCAACGGCAGCGTCGAGACAATCACCGACATCACCGTCGTCCAGCCCACCGACGCCTCCGGCACCACCAATTCTTCGCCTGCTGGGCCGACCGAGAGCACTGGTGCGGGTGAGAAGGTGAGGTTGGGGATGGGTGCTTGGGTTGTGGCGCTTTTGGCGGTGGGTGTGGGGATGGGGTTTATGTGAACGCCTACTTCTTGCCTTGAGGGGAGCAGATAAATTGGGGAAGGAGCGAAGGGTGTTGCGGGAACGGGTAGGAGCGACGGGATGACGAAAGGTGGGAGGAAGGAAGGAACGACAGACAGACAGAACCATATCGACCAACCAATCGATTGATGGGAGCCATTCATTGCAGGCGCTCAGAAATTTTGCTTTTTCGGGGTTTTTCGGGTTTGGGGGGGGGATAGATCGATATACCCGATACGACAATGGTTGTGCACAACCTTGGTACATACATGATTTTAGAATCAGAAGCGTGGGGGAAGAGGGGTGGGATTAATACTCTGGTGACTGGGGGAGTGGATGCTGGTGATGGTGATGGAGAGTGAGGATGGGGAGGGAATTAATTTTCTGAGATGCGGAGGAGAGATGGAATTAATGCTCTGAGATCTGAATGGAGGCTTTGAATGCCAGCGGCTAATGTGTATGGTGAAATGTGTATGTGCATGAATAACGCGGAAGGTGCGAGTGGTGCAGTTCCTTCCGGTTGGACTAATGACTATGTTACGCTTCGTATTAACAGTATCCCTTTTTCCTTACCCCCTCAACACCCAATAAATACCCTTTCCCTTCAACCCTTAATATCAATATCCAACATCCATCCAAGTATCCAAGAACATCCCATCCTCAACCCAACAGCCCGAATTTTCCACTACAAGACGCCCTAAATCAAACCCCCTCCCCTCCTCAGACCTGATTCTGATTCTTAAACAACCAATCCGAATTCGCATCCACCATAAAATTCGTAATATTAAACTCCCCCCCATTCCCATTCCCATTCGTCCCCGCCGCCCCCAGCTCCCCCTCAACCTGCATCCCCGCCTCCCCCCCCGCGCCGCCTAACCCCTCCCCTCCCACCACCGCAGGCGGCAACCGGGGCACATTAAAGAAATCAAAAACATCCAAATACTCCAACTCATTTTGCGCCGGCGTCCGATTCGGCTGTCCCTGCCCCCCTAATCGGCCTAGGGCACCGATATGGCGCGGTTGGCGGGAGATCAGAAAATCGAGGTCATACGCGCATCTCCTCATGTCGGCTAGTATCTTAACGCTAGATGGCGTAACACGCTCCTCCCCGTTGGCAGCAGCAGAGGTCTCTTCTTCGGAATGCTCATCCAACACGCGCTGGAGGATGGAAGAGTAGCGCGCGGCGACTTTCCAGTACCGACTCATGGCGCGTAGTGTATCGACGAAGAACTGGATTTGCGGGGACAACTTATGTTCAATCGTCGACCCATGCACGAGCAGCAACCTAGCAGCGACCCAGAGGGTGAAAGCAAATGGCGGGCCGAGCTTGGGGAGCATGTTGTTTGCGACGACGAACTCGCCGAGGGCGGCTATATTCTCTACCGCGCCGTGGCAGCGCTGGGAGGCGGAGTAGGAGGGCGTGAAGATCGGTGAGCGGGTTGTTGGGTAGGCGGCGGAGGAGTGGAGGCGGATTACTGTGGTGTGGTAGGTGGCGTGGAGCATGACCCAGCCGCAGGTGATTGTTCGGCTGCTGCCAGGCTGGAAGAGGCGCGCCATACTGCCGTAGTCGGGTGGGAGGTCGAATTTCCACGACGTGAGGAGGTTATCGAGTTCTCTATACTCGCCCTGCCACTTCTCGACATCGGGGAGGGCGGAGATATCGACTGGTTTTTTGAGAAATTGGTGGATGCGTGAGAGGATCCCGAGGATCTCGATGTAGTAGGAGAAGGCGCCGAGGTTCTCGGGGGGAGGGGGCGTGGAGTACTCGCTGTGGGTGTGGGTGTGGGTGTGGAACCAGCGGGTCTCGACGGGGACGTTTTTGTTCCAGAGGTCGTCGCGGCACGGGAGCTTGCGGTCGATTTCTTTCTCGTCGAGGGCGAATTCGAAGGCGGTGGCGATGGTGGCGTAGCGGTCGAGGAGGTATATCATCCAGACGAGTCGGCGGCGGGATTCGTCTTCGATCCAGTCCTTGGCGTCTGGTAATACCATGGCGCGGAGTGTGTAGATGGATTGGTAGTCGGGTGCTACTGAAAAGGAGGTCGTCTCAACGGCAAGGCCTAGTTGCACGACTGCACGCGTAATGAGACCGAGGACGTTCCACCCAGGAGGCCCATTGCTATCTCCGACTAGATCCAGGGCGAGTATGACCATTGCTTGTAAGGCCTTCACAGATGAATTCTCCAGCCCATACAGTAAAACCTTCTGCTTCGAGATGTCGTGGTAGTGGTTCCGCCTCTCATCCGTCAACCTCGGGTCATTGGAAAACCTCAAAGTAGTCGCAACGATGGCGTGTAAGAGTATCCTGTCTGCCTCTTCCAGTTGGGATGGCCCAAAGAGGGAGTCCAGCGTCGACCGGCGGTGCAGCATAGGGCACCATGTATTTACGTGTTTGAAGAAGAGATCCACGAGGGCGTAAAGTAGATCGTATGGCGGCAGGTCGCTATCAGATGGGACCTCTGTTATGCTCTCGGAGATATTCAAGGTGGGTGATTCCACTGGCGGCTGAGCGGTGTTATAGAATTGCGCAGCCGACTGGGATCCATTTTGAATGATCTGCTGTTGCTGGGCTTGGTGTGCCTGGTGCTGCTGCTGTTGCATATATGCATCCCCATGCATCGACTGCATCGACGGCGTGGGCGGCGACAGCGAGTTGGGAAAGTCGGCATGTTGTGGGGTAGATCCAGAGAACGCTGAAGTCTTTTGTTGAATGAATGGCTGGCCCTCTATCCTCGGAAGGTGGTTCCCCAGCATCTGTCCATCATGTAGTGCCGCCTGGTTGCTCTGGCCGACATGATTGCCCTGCTGCGGGGCCAGTGCTGTCTCAAGGATACGCGCATGCGTCTGCAGAATGTCCTCCAACCTGTCCAACCTCTGCTCGAGTTCGCGTCCGTAGCCAGCCTATGGGTATTAGTCGCGTGGTTCACAGCGGGGTTTCTCACAAAAACCTACTCTCAGCCCGGGCTTCTTCCGCTCCTTGTATTCGCATCTTGCGCCGTTGCGACTGCACCAGCGACAGGATGGCTGTCCGCGATCGCATTTGACCTACTGAGGGTAAGTATGGGGTTCACAAGCGCATCGCGCGGTCTTCCCGGAACACCTCGGCGATGCATGTTCCAGCGGGGAAGCAGTTGGTGGATATACCTTTCTCTGTTTGCATAATTCACACCTTCAAGTCGGTCAGCTATCTGTAATCCATATACTTTTTACTCGGTACAATGTGCAGTAGATAGCGCGTAATAAACAAAAAAAAATTGCGCGTGAAAAGAACTCAGATTGGTACCGTAAGAAAAGGATGTCTTACGATACCCTCACGGGACGACACTGGGCCTTACGCGGGCCATCACCGTTTTCGTTGACATCTCCATCTCCGGCGAGACTCTCGTCACCACTACCGTACTGGTCGTTGTACCCGTCGCTGTCGCGCTTGAGGCCGGAGCCAGACAGGATCGAGGGTTGAGGCGAGTGTTGTTGATCCATCGCGTGAGACAATCTTGGTGGGTTGCATAACATGAATCAACGAACTGGTTTGGCTTCGGGATATGAAGGTGCGAAAGAAAGAGTGGTAGATGGGCCGGCTACGTATCTCGGCTCAAGACACAAGTCACGACCGAAAAAGTGTGGGGAAAGTGTGGAGTGGGTGTGGAGTGTGGAGAGGAAAGATCCGGGGAGGTTAGGGGAGAGTTAGGAACGCCTTTTTAATGAACTATTGTGTTTTCGGGGTTAGGGAGGTTGTGGTGGATGGTGGGCACTAGGCAGTGGTCAGGTTGCTTATTCCTAGTGCTGTTGTTGGTGCTTGTAGGGGGTTCTTAGGGAAGTTGTAGGGATTATTTGGGGGGTTGTAGGGGGAAAGTGTGGGGAAGGTTAGGGGTTTTCCTAGTGTGGTGCATCAAAGGGTATTAGGGTATTAGGGTGGGTGGAAGGAAGGAAGGATGTTAGGGTAGAAGGGTGGAAGGGTGGAAGGGTGGAAGGAAGTGTGGTAGAGAAGGGGAAGGGAAGGGACAGATGGGAGCAGGGGAAGAAGGGGCAAGCAAGACAGGGGGACAGGGGAGAGAGGAACAGGATGTGTGGAGGGAGTGTGTGGGTATAAGTAAGAGAGTAGTAGGTATCAAAGAAGTATAAGACTGTCTACTCTAGCTCTAGTTATTGATTTTACTACTTACTACTTACCACATGGAGCAGAGTGTGCGTGAGTGTATCATGTGTGAGTACCGCTTCTACTGTTTCTATGGATGACATGCAAGAGTGGTCTGATGTAACAATGCACAATTACCTGTTATGGCATATTGGTGGTATATACCTGTGGTGTGAGGATGCAACCGTCTTCGTTCGCCGTCCACCGTCTAAAAGGCACATGCTTCCTGACACCTTCACGGAACGAGTACGGTACGAGTACGACCATTCTCCGGTTCACACCGCGGTGTGGCCGGTACTTTATTGTACACTTTGTCCGCCACGGAAATCGGTGCTTGTACTCGGCCGTCGGTCCTGGGTCAATACCCACCGAGAGACACCGAGGACTGTAAACGTTGCACCCCACAAAACACACTACGCCCGCATGTCCTCGTGCTGATCGTGAGGGAAAGAGCCTCTCAGAGCTAACCTTTACAATTATCGGTCCCTCCATTTCCGCCTTCTTCTTCTACTTCTCTTCTCCTCTCTTCTCTTCTTCAATCCTCAATCCATTCAAATACTTGGTTCTTCCCAGCCAAGTAGGACTGTGTGTGCCATTCCTCAATTAATCCGCGCATTTACAACATAACCAGACAAGATGGTTTTTGACTTCCCCAAGATCAAGGCCATTAGGACCTACGTGATCGATGGCGTTGGCTCCGGAGGCGATTACCACAATGTCGAGGGCGGCCATTGGTATGTACCACAGACACGATCGTCTCAATGATCACCATACTCTCACCCCGCACCTTACTGACGAGTATGCCAGGCTGGTCGATACCTCCATCTCTACGCCTATGTCGAGGTGGGAGCAATATCGTGCTTCGAGACTGAGCTGGGGAATTAACGTCCTGGGCTCTTTCTGCGTGGAGATTGAAGGAACAGATGGCACAGTTGGCTTTGCTACTGGATTTGGAGGTAACTGATACTCACCGCCATGAATTCGCAAGAAGCCCCTCTAACATTGACTCAGGCCCTCCTGCCTGCTGGCTGGTCCACCAGCACTTCGAGCGCTTCCTGATCGGTGCTGACCCGAGAGACACAAACCACATCTTCGAACAAATGTACCGCGCCTCTATGTTCTACGGCCGCAAGGGTCTCCCCGTGGCTGTCATCTCTGTCATTGATCTGGCACTCTGGGATCTCCAAGGAAAGGTTCGCAACGAGCCAGTCTACAAGCTGATCGGTGGTGCCACCCGCGAGAAGCTCGATTTCTACTGCACCGGCCCGGAGCCCACTGCTGCTAAGAAGATGGGATTCTGGGGAGCAAAGGTCCCGCTTCCGTACTGCCCAGAGGAGGGCCACGCCGGTCTCAGGAAGAACGTCGAGTTCCTCCGCAAGCACCGCGAGAGTGTTGGACCCGACTTCCCAATCATGGTCGATTGCTACATGAGCTTGAACGTCCAGTACACAATTGAGATTGTCAAGGCCTGCTTAGACCTCAACATTAACTGGTGGGAGGAGTGTTTGTCGCCAGATGACACTGATGGATTTGCGCTCATCAAGCGCGCCCACCCGCAAGTCAAGTTCACCACCGGAGAGCACGAGTACTCTCGTTACGGATTCCGCAAGCTCATCGAGGGCCGCAACCTCGACATCATCCAGCCCGACGTCATGTGGCTGGGTGGTCTTACTGAGCTCCTCAAGGTCTCGGCCATGGCCGCCGCCTACGACATCCCCGTCGTCCCCCACGCCAGTGGTCCATACAGTTACCACTACGTTATCTCGCAGACCAACTGCCCCTTCCAAGAATACCTCGCCAACTCCCCCGACGGAAAGAGCGTCCTCCCCGTCTTCGGCGACCTCTTTATCGACGAGCCCATCCCAATCAACGGCTATCTCACCGCTGACCAGCTCGACAAGCCTGGCTTCGGACTCACCCTCAACCCAGCCGCTCGCCTGATCCCCGCACAATACCTCCTCACCCCCAACCCAGAGCGCCCATTAGGTGGCCCGCTCCAGCGCGCACAGATTGAGGCTGCACCTGTTGCCGCAGCACCGGTTGTTTCACAGGAGGCTTCTGTCCCAGCAGTCGCTGCGCAGGAGGCTGCCGCTACGACAGAGAAATCCACGCCAGCGGTTAATGGCGGGAAGGAGCAGACGAGCATTGTGGAGGGGCTGGTGAATGGGGTCAAGGGATTGACGACATCTGCATGATTGGAGGCTTTATGAAACTATATATTCTTTGCTCTTTGCTTAATTGCTTGCTGCCTTTCATTGGCTTCGCGGGGGGACCTTGGGGATCAAATTGACTGTTTGCTTTTTTCGTAGAAGGTAGTTAGACTTTTTGTGCATATAATTCGAAACTATCTCTATCACTCTACATGGATCGTATAAATGCCTGCAGAAGTGAAACTTGCATGCAACCAAGCGCACAACCCCATCATCCCCCGCATTGCCCCAATTTTTTTTAATAAACCAAAAAGAAATGCCGGCCCTCGTGTGCGTCCCTCCGGCCGGCTCTCAGATCTTGCGTGCGCATGCGCATGCGCATGCGCGTGCGCGGCGGACATACATGCGGGCATAGAGATTCTTCTCTTCCTAATTTCTCCGTCTCGGCAAAATCGTCACTTGGGGTGATTTGTTTCGGCATGGCTGGCAGCTTCGGTGGTGGGTGAAAGACCACCGAGAAGATGGCGGGGTACAGGGGGGAAGACGCTAGCGGAAATGCCCCGCGCTGGAGGGGATGGATGACCGACCCCTCCAATTGGGGGGGGAGGGGGGAAGGGGAGAAGGTTTCCGGAAACGGCGAATGGGTGGGGGGAGGAGATATACATAGAAAGTCAAAGGTTGCTGTGTTGTGTGTTTACTGGTTTGTTGTGTTAGTTGTGTTTTAGGAAGAAATAATTACGAGGTTTTTTGAAGTTTTGTTTGGTGAGTTAAAGATATAGCTACATTGTTTAACACGCGATACGAAACATCCTACACACCCATTCGATTCGATTATCTCTCACCCTCATCCATCACAACCAACCTCAACCACCACCCGCAAAACACAATGCCACCAACCGCCCTCCTCGCCTCCAAAACCGCCGCCATAACCGGCGGCACCACCGGTATCGGTCGCGCCATCACATTGGGATTCCTCGCCCAAGGCTGCAACGTCGCCGTGAACCACCTCGGTCTCTCCTCCGACGCCTCACTCCTCGCCTCGTTGATCGAGGAGGCGAAGGCGCTGAAGGAGAAGGATGCGGGCGCGGGAGAGCTGATAGAGGTGCAGGGTGATATTTCGCTGCCGGAGACGGGGAAGGAGTTGGTGAGCAAGGCGGTGGAGAGGTGGGGGGCGTTGGATGTTTTTGTGAGTAATGCGGGGGTTTGTAAGTTTGCTGAGGTTTTGGAGTGAGTTTTCCCCTTCCCCTTGGGAGTTTATTACTTGGTGATGGGAGCTGGGGACGTCGTGCTGATACCAACGATAGCATGCAACCCGACCTCTTCGCCTCAACAGTAAACATCAACCTCAACGGCGCCTTCTACGCCTGCCAAGCCGCCGCCCGCCAAATGGCCACCCAAGGCCGCGGCGGTTCCATAATCGGGATGTCCTCCATCAGCGCCCTCGTCGGCGGCGGTCAACAAGTGCACTACACACCCACCAAAGCCGGTGTAACCTCGCTCATGCAATCTATGGCCGTCGCTCTGGGGAAGTACGGGATTAGATGTAATGCGTTATTGCCCGGGACGATTAGGACGCAGTTGAATGAGGAGGATTTGAAGGGCGAGAAGGGGAAGTATATGGAGGGACGCATTCCGTTGGGGAGGATTGGGGAAACGAGTGATATGGTTGGGCCGGCGATTTTTTTGGCGTGTGGGGAGTTGAGTGGGTTTGTGAATGGGGCGCAGCTTTTGGTGGATGGGGGGATGTTTGTTAATCTGCAGTGAGGATGCTGGTGCAGAGTTTGGAGGGGATATGGGTGTGGAGGTTGATTACATTTACAGTTAGGGAGTGGTATGTAGTTAAGGTTGATTAAATGGACATAGGAACGTGGAATGGAAAGCGGATATATATCCCTTATTTCATGCAAAAGCTAAGTTATGATTTATATGCTATGGGCTATGAAGAGTTACCAAAGCCACATCTCACCTTACAGCGACTTCTCAACAGCCTCCAACTCCCCAACGGCCCCCTTCCAGTTCTCCCACTCTGCATCCCCGCCCGGAATCCCACCCACAAGCGGCAACCTCGTCCCATCCCTCTCTCCCAACCCCAACACCCTCGAAACCGCCTCCTTAATCCCCACCGTCCCAAACCTCACCACCAGCTCCTCCACCGCACTAATCTTATACTGCAGCGTCCTCGCCTCCTTGATGTCCTCCGCAGTCTTACCTTCCTTAAGACACAGGTCGTAGAGATGCACCACTGACTTTGGGAAGAATCCTGCACTACCGTCGATCGTTCCGGCGCATCCTAATGCCAGGATAGGGAGAAGCTGTTGACCCAGACCGGTGAAGGTGTGGAAGTGGCTGTGGTCGATAGAGGGGTTCGCGCCGATCTGGGCGTGGTACGAGATATCGCCGTGGGAAAGCTTGCAGCCCACGATGTTGGGGTGGGCGGAGAGGGTGGCATAGGTGGAGGGGGTGACTTTGACGTTGTTGGAGACGCCGGGGTAGTGGTAGCTGTGGGGATGTTAGCTGGTGCACGTGGTCTTTTGTGGAGTGGAGGGGACAACATCATGATGGGAATTGGGCTGCGGTCAGCGATGGCTTGGAACCATTTCACGATTCCCTCTTGCGTGACGGCACCGGCGAAGTAGCCGGGTGCGAGGCAGAGACCCCATTGTGCGCCGGCCTTCTGGGCTTCTTGGAGCTGCTCTACCGTTCCCTCGATGTCTTGGGTAGCTGTGCCAGCGATGATGGGGTAGTCCTTGAAGCCTGCCTCCTCGAGGGCCTTGTGTTGGGACGAGAGGACCTCAAAGCGCTCCTTGTTGGTGAGGTGGACGGCCTCGCCGGTGCTGCCGAGGATCACGAGCCCGCGGATTCCGCTCTTGGCGAGGTGGATGGAGTGCTTGGATTGAGTCTCAGCGTCGAAGGGAGCAGCAGCGGCATTGTAGTTTGCGGCTGTCTTTCCAACGAAGAAGGTTGGGACTGGGACGTAGACGCCGCCTGGTGGTGGGGAGGCCATTGTGGGAGTTTGGTGGTGATGGTGGTGATGGTGGTGATGGTGGTAATCTGATAATTTACCCCGCACTTTCGTCTATCGGGCTATTTGGTCGGTCAGTTTGAGCTGCTTGGAGACTCGGAGTACTCACCACTTGAAAAATAGTAATGTAGAAGGAATAAGAATGTTTAGAAAAATCCCGGTCTGGTTTTGTTTAATATTAAAAGACAGAGTGGCGGATGCAAACAGTAATACAGTCCGAGGTCATCCACAAGGTCATACATTTACACGGCTAGGTCTCATAACCCCACCGTCTTCGGGGAAACACCCCCCGACCGGCAACTCCTCGGTATCCACCACCCAGGGGAGCTTGGACCCCTAAACGAAGCGCCTCAGCCTTGCGAGCTAAACCCCACATAGCTGAAGATAGAGCAGAGCCATCAACAACCCATTCAACAAAAGCAATTCATACAGTACTTTACAATCAGATACCCATCAATAATCAATTGAAATCCAAAATATAATCAACTATGGCATCTACAACCACCGAGTCTCCCACCGTCACCCCCAAATACCCCATCATCGACTCGCACATCCATCTCTACCCCGCATCTGAGGTCCACACACTCGCCTGGTTCGACCCCAACCTACCCCTATCCACAAACCAGCACTCCCTGGACGAGTACACCGCCGCCACCACCTCTCCCCCCGAACTCGAGGGCTTCGTCTTCCTCGAGACCGACCGCGAGCATGACCTCGACTCCGGCGAGGCTGACGGCAGCGGCTGGGCCGGGCCCCTGATGGAGATCGACTGGATCCGGCGCGTTGCCGTTGGCGAGCCCAAGGAGGGCGAGGGCCATGACGAGAGCCATTCCAAGCTGCTACAGGGGCTTGTGCCGTGGGCGCCGCTGCCGAGTGGAGCGGCGGTGATGGAGCGGTATATAGAGAAGGCGCGGGAGGTGGCGGGGGAGGAGGCGGGGAAGAGGATCTCCGGGTTCCGGTATTTGGTGCAGAGTAAGCCGCCGGGGACGATGCTGGGGGAGGGCTTTATTGAGGGCTTGAAGCTGTTGGGGAGGGAGAAGTTGACGTTTGATTTGGGGGTTGATCAGCACAATGGGGGGGATTGGCAGTTGGAGGAGGCAGTGAAGATGATTCGATTGGCTCACGAGGGTGTTGATGATGCACAGAAAGTTAGGATTGTGATAAGTATGCATATCCCCTTCCCCCAATACCGCCGTTGCATGCGGATTTCCGTTCACGTGCTGACGAATTGCAGACCACCTTTGCAAACCCGACTTTTCCTTTTACGCTCTCCCACCCGATGAGCTCCATGAGAACCCCCGCTTCCAGAAGTGGCGCGAGGCCATGTTCGAGCTATCCCAAGCCAAGAACACCTACATGAAGCTCAGCGGGTGCCTATCCGAGCTGCCGGACTCCCTGAAGACCGAATCCGCAAACCACATCTTCGCCGCCATCCTGCCCTGGCTATCTGTCATCCTCGCGGCGTTCCGCGGTAGGCTGATGTTCGGAAGCGACTGGCCGGTTTGCACGGTGGGCGTTGGCGAGGATGCGTGGAAGAAGTGGAGGGCGGTGGTGGAGAGGATGTGTGAGATGGGAGGCTTGGGTATGGAGGAGCAGATTATGCTTTGGAGCGGGACGGCGATCGTTGCTTATGGGCTTAACCCATCGACGTAACTTATCTGAGAGGGGGTGCTGGTTGCCAGCCTCGCGCAGACTGTAGCTAGTTGTGTGATATGAAAGTTTTTCCCGGACAAATCGTCCTCTTATCGCAAGGAAGAAAGAACGGTTTCTAGCGCTCACGCCTCTGCCAATACGGTTTGAAATTAGGGTAGGTCATCCTCGACGAGCTCGCGGGGTATGCGGGCCTTGCGGGGCGTGCGGGGTTTGCTGACCTCAACCCAGGCCTTGAACTTGTTGATCTCCTCAGTTGTGTAACCTAGCACGGAACTATCTTTTTCTTCTCCTAGCTTTTCGTTTGCCTCGTGCGCGGCAATAATCTCGCCCAGCGTTGGCCCCCAAGACCTGGGATAATCCCTCACCTCGTGTTGCAAAGCCTGGTTGATTCTGTTCTGAGTCTCATCATCTCCGCCACGAGTCCTATCACCGACTCTAGAGAACGAATGCGATCCCATTGTCATGGGGCCATATGCCGCCAACAGCGCCTCAGTGTTGTCGATCCCTTCGGTGGCTGGAACGTCCACCCACTGACCAATGTTAACGCCGAGATTGTGAAAGCGCGCAGAGAATTTTGCCAAGCTAGACGGAACGATGCTCGAAAGATCGAAGTCAATGGCCGTTACCCGGCTATCAGCATCGATCATATAGTTGCCATGGTATATATCTGCCTGGCAGAAAACCATCGGCTCTTGATGGAGGCCATGAACTCGATTCTCTCGTTTGGTTAATCTCAGGAACTAGATACGTTTCGTTAGACTATCCGTATGAGATTTGGGTCACATTGAGGTAAGAACTAACCGTATTAATATGATTTTGGAATTGCTCCGTGTTCTCGTAGTGACGGGGAGCTTGTAGATCACATTCGAAGATGTTATGGCGAAACCTCTCCCCAGAGATGGCAGCTAGCCGTCGCCGGGACTCAGGGATGGGAATACGGTGAAGTTCACTGACTGCGAAGGCCATGGACCGATAGACCTTTTCTTTTTCTGCCTCATCTTCAGTTTCCTCCAAGCACTGTTTGGCAGTCTTTCCTGGAATGTACTCCATAACAATGTAAGTACTTATATCTTCTTTAAAGGCGTAGTACGCTCCCGGCGCTCGCACTGAAGATCCAATCTGTCGGAGGCCATCGTATGCCACGGTCTGGCCGCATACCTCATTCCAATATACTGCAAAGCCGTACTTGATCCAGAATACGGGTGCTTCCGGCGGGTATGGAAAACCGGAACGAGGCGACCTCTCTGCACAGATGCTGCCTAGAAGCTCCTCGCGCTCGGGAACATGAACGCTCGGTGGAGGCTCTATTCCGACGAACGGGTTTGTAAATTCTGGCCATTCCATAATGAGCAGAGTCAGAGGCTAAGATGCGGTGCGGATTTATGAAAGGCGAACGGAATTACTAGACAATGGGGATTTGTTGGCTATATACTGTTGCAGCAACTTGTCGTACCCCGCGCGCTTCGTTAACAAATCACCAGTGATTGTCTCAGTACTGTCTTCCACGCCAACCAACAGAGGCCCGGGCCGAAGCATTGATAGGTGGGGAGTATGCTGTAGGTTTATGATATGTTGGTTGTTGGTTCTGTTTGTAGTTAGTTGCTTGGCGAACTACCTTGCATGGTGCTTTGTCGACTCGTACTATTTCTAGGTGAGGTCGGGTTACAGCACAACAACCTATATATCGTCTTCGGCAATGGCTAGAGTTAGACCAGTGAACGTCCAATTCCTTCGTCGGCCCTCATCGTTTCTATTTAAACGCCAGTCACCACGTAGTACAGTACGTCGCATAGCAATTCAGTCTTCAAGGTGTCAGCCACGCTTGCGAGTTACTGTCCCCCGTTTAAACAGGCATGGAAAGTCGTATAGTACAGTAACACCTAGTGAATCACTTAGTGATTCAACGCCTACACGCTCAAAATGCGTTGGTGAGAGCGGGCGCCAGTATTCTATTGAATGCGTACTCCAAGAGAAAGAAGGTAGACCAGAGAAAGTCTACCTCGCCTCGTGCGTGATTGAGAATTCCATACGCCCCGTGTCTCCATCATTTCGTATGCTTATATAGTTCTGCAATACAGCGGAGATGATGAACGCAAATTTATCCTTAAGGAGCTCCCCCCGTCGATATTTGAGGTAGCCTATGATATGCAGAGAGACCTCCTTGCGAAAGGGCGTAGCCCGTATCTACGACTCATGTGCGATACTATCCCGGAGCAATCAATCATCATATACGACTATGCCACGGACCACTTACTTAGCCTCGCGCAGAAGGACATTCCACTATCGGCAAGGAAACGGATCTTACGAGACACTCTCCGTGGTCTTGCAGAATTACATGATAAGAATATTGTGCATGCTGGTACGCGCTTCTTTATGAACAGCCCGGTTTATAGCAATATTATTAACATTTAATAGATTGACTATGAGAATTCCAGCAATGGTTTTGTTATAAAGAGTGTCCAGCTCGCTGACCTCGAGAACGCGGCGTATGTTCCTCCTGGTAGTGCCATCATAGGATCCCAAGTCGGAAACCAGCTCTGGCGCAGCCCTGAGGCTCATGCCCAAGGTCCTGTGAATTTATCTTCTGACATATTTTCGTTTGGGATAGTGGTAAGTTTCCTCTAGCCATCCCCTCCGCTCTTCCCCCGTATTGTCAGTGTTGATATTAATATTCCCTCAGTGTATACACGTCATCCTACGCACTGTCATTTTTGCCCCCTCTCCCAAGGAGCTGGAAGACCCTAACATGGAACCTCTTTCTATCATTTTAGAATGGCAACTCTCCTATTTCGCCGAGCCCGACACGTTTGATGCTCTACTGAGCCACCTCGGCCCCGAGAGCCCTTGGTGCGAGATTTTTACCGTCGTTCGCAGCGGATTTGATGCCCAGAATCCTCGCACGCCTTTCCGTCTCTGGAAGGGTGAAAATCCGGGATTTGATCGGGATTTCAAGGATTTGATTGGGGGGATGACGAATTTTGATCCTGCTATGAGGATCACTGCTCGACAAGCGCTGGCGCACAAGTGGTTTGCTGATGTTGAGGGGTGATTCGAGTTATCACATTTTTAGGTAGCTTGAAGAGCATTATGAGAGGGGTGGTATATAATGTGTATATTATAAAATCTACTCAATGTTTGCGACTGATTCTAATAAATATGATAATTTCGCTCCCGAGGTATGGAGTTATATTTATAGTCGCTGCGGGTATCAATGTGGGGTAAACGCGGGGTATAACTATGAACCCCTCCCTCCACGTTCCACCAAGGTAACACCCTCATTCTCACGCCACTTTCCAAATATCATCAGCAAATAATCAACACCAAGCAATCATGACTAGCCAACAACCCGAAGTGGCATCAAGGCCAATCAGCGCTTCCTTCGCGGGCAAAGTAGCCATAGTCACCGGCGCCGGATCCGCAGGCGACGGCATCGGCAATGGTCGTGCAGCAGCCATCCTCCTCGCCGAACAAGGCGCCTCTGTTCTCTGTGTAGACCGCGAGAAAGAATGGGCGAATCGGACGGTGGAGATGATCACTGAAGAGGGAAAGGGAAAAGGCCTCGCTTTCTACGGCGATGTCACTAAAGCCACAGACTGTGAAGCCATGGTTGAAGCCGCGGTCAAGGCTTTCGGTCGCCTCGATATCCTCGTGAATAACGTCGGGATAGGCGGCGCAAGGGGTACAGCTATAGATGTCGATATGGTAGAGTGGGCAGCGGGGATGGAGGTCAACGTCGGCAGCATGGTGTTATCAGCCAAGTACGCGATCCCCGCCATGCAGAAGAACACAGGGCAAGTGCGTGGCTCCATCGTGAATATGGGTAGTGTAGCGGGTATCCGAGGTGGCACGCCCCATCTGCTTTACCCGACGAGTAAAGGAGCGATTGTGAACATGACGCGCGCGATGGCGGCGCACCATGCACCGGATGGGATTAGAGTCAACTGCGTGTGTCCGGGGATGCTGTACACGCCGATGATGTATGCGGGTGGGATGAGTGAGGAGGCAAGGGAGGCGAGGAGGAAGAGGAGTCTGTTGGGGACGGAGGGGAATGGGTGGGACGCGGGGTGTGCGGTGAGGTTTTTGGCGTCGGATGAGGCGAGGTGGGTGACAGGGGTTATATTGCCTGTGGATGCCGGAGCGACTTGTGCTGTGGGGAGTGATTTACCCAAGACTGCTAGTGTTAGCAGTTAATAAGAGGGCTTATGGTCATAATCGGTTGATGAAGGGAAATATTATGGGGCGTTTTCTCAAATTAGTGACTGAATTCTTGGCAGTTTCGAGGTCTATATACTCGGATGGCAGTGACAAACAGATTAGCCAAGTATGTCCATGTGGCCCAAATTGAGTGATTCCCGTCCCATTTCACTTTTCCCAGCCATTCTAACTTGCCTGTCCCCCAGAATCCTTGGAAATTTTATCACTATCAACGATCACTCAGTGAATGTACCCACCCGTGTCTAGGTGCGGTCGAATTGAAAGCCAACTCCTGGCACCTGGTGCATTATGAGAGGCACGCAACAATAGCAGCAATTGCGGAAAGAGTGCCCTCTGGGTCCTTGACATCGACAGTGGGCAACCCGATCTGCTTGGCAGGATAGTCGTTACCACCTGGGAAGATGGCATCGCCAATAAACATCATCTGTTTAAGCGGGAGCCCGGTCGCCTCGCTCAGTCTCTTCAGGCCGTATCCCTTGTCAACACCCTTCTTTGTAATATCGATCGAGGTTGTGCCGCCCATGTTGATCGACAGATCGGGCAGGCGTTTCTGCAAGTCAACCTGGATCACCTTACGCTTGGCGAAATCAGCGTCCCAGTGCTGCTTCGCGGAGATGGGCGCTTCTTGACCAAGCGCGGAGAAGGTAATCTGGCTGCCGCGGTCTTCAATTCGCTCGCCCCAGGTCTTCTCTGGTGTGAATCCAGTGGCCTCCAGCGAAGCGTCAAATGCCTCGAGGATATCCTTCTTCTGCTCGTCGGTGAATAGCTCGGCATATACCACCTTCCACCCATCACCCTTGTTCTGGTATAGCTTGGTTCCAGTGGTCGGCATAAGCCATAGTTTCGTCACATCAGCACGTGCTGGTAAGCGGCTGGCGATTTGCTTCTCGAACTGCGGCCAGTCACCCCCTGAGATGATGGAGACGTGGGCAACGGCTAGGAGGTCAGCCAGCGCCTCGCCCATGGAGTCCTTCAATGGCTGCTTGCTGATGGCAAGCGTTCCATCGAGATCGAAAGCAACGAGGCTGATCATTTTCAAGGTCTGTATTTAGAAAGAACTTTGGTGTTGTTTTGTGTCGCAGCTGCTAATGTTGTCACCGCTCTGGCCTGACCCCTCACTCGATAAGGCAAGCTTACGTGATCTCATCTTTGGCAAATAAGAATTGTCCCTGGGAAATAAGCTTTCTAAATGAAGGGGGAAGGTCCTATTTGCTAACCATACTTGGTAAGGCGTGCATTAATGTCGGGCACTATAAAATGGTATCCGTGGATTGAGTGATTGACAGATCCAAAGTCTATGAACGACCTTCTCTCCTCGCCGAGGCCTTCCTTATTCTTAATGCTCCTCCCTTAATATCTTATGCACTCTATTTTATTATAGAAGCGGTGAGACATGCCAACCTACAACCCAATCTTAATGGAGGTAAGGTTTGACATAAAATCACGTGCTTGGCATGCTTGGCTGACCGTCTATTTATAACTTTTTATTCTATTGCACACAGAGCTGTCAGCTTACATGCCCAGCTCATCAGCCCCAGCCCCAAATTACCAGAAATCCTTCGCGCCCCAAGCGCAGAGGCCAAGGATAATGGTGTTGTCGCGCGTATATAGAAAACTCTCGAGCCATTTCCAGTCTTTCCCACTATGATATGCCGTCGTGCTGAGCTGCTTCCCTCCGTAGCGTCCTACTTTTCGCGCATCCTTTCTTCCTCCACGTGATATCCAACAGCCTTTCTTGTCTGAGTTGTACCAGAAGATCAACTGTCGATACAGTTGACCGAGCCGCAAAATGCGTGCTCTTGACGTCCTCCTCGCCGCCTTCTCCCTTCTCCCCGCCACCCAGGCTCTCTCGCCGGCAGAATGGCGATCCCAGTCCATATACCAGGTTGTGACAGACCGATTCGCACGCGCCGACGGGTCGACAACCGCGCATTGTGATCTAACAAAGCAGGCATATTGTGGGGGTTCATGGAACGGAATCGTGAAGGAATTGGACTATATCCAGGGGATGGGGTTTACTGCCGTAAGTCCTTCCATCTGGGTGGGCTTGTGGATTCTCTCAGTACGAAAATTAATGGCAGAACAGGTCTGGATATCCCCCGTTGTCAAGAATATCGCGAATAAGACGGCGGACGGAGCCGCATATCACGGATACTGGGCCGATGATATTTACCAGCTTAATGCTAATTTTGGGACCGCGGATGATCTGAAGAACCTTTCTGATGAGCTTCACGCCAGGGGAATGGTAAGTTCGTCCCCAAGATACCGGGGCTCTGCCTGCTCGCCTGGCATTCCCGAGTTCAGCAATATAGTGGCAGATTCTAACGGCGAATGTGCGTAGTACCTGATGGTGGATGTGGTGACAAACCACATGGCCTATGCGGGATCCCCAGAGGAGATTGATTATAGCACTCTTCACCCTTTTAACAAGGTATGTCTCCATGATATTAATTTATACGGTGGCAAAAGAAAAACTACTGATTTCGTAGGAATCCTTTTACCACCCTTATTGCCCTATCGACTTCACGAGCCAAAGCTCCACCGAGGTATGCTGGGCGGGTTCCAACGCTGGTACCGGTTTCGTCTCGCTCCCCGACTTGCGCACCGAAGACGACGATGTTCAGGCCGAATTCGACAAGTGGATTGGCCAGCTGATAGCCAACTACACCATCGATGGCCTCCGTATTGACTCCGCTCAGGAAGTCAACAAGGGCTTCTATCCACCCTTCCAAAAAGCCGCCGGGGGCATACACATCCTTGGCGAGGTGTTCAGTGGAGACCCCCCGACGCTGTGCTCATACTTAGAAGTCATGTCGGGGGCGATGAACTATCCTGCGTATGCCCTCCCACCCTCTAACCCGGCATTACCATAGGCTAACAGTTCATCCTCTAGATACTACTGGATAACCAGCAGCTTCCAAGGAGGCCCATTGGCTGCGCTAGTCCAAGGCATCAAGGAAATGAACGCCTCTTGTTCGGATACCACGCTCTTGGGGTCCTTCATGGAAAACCACGATCTGGCGCGATTCCCCTTCAAAACAACAGACGTATCTCTCGACATGAACGCCATCGCCTACACCATGCTTACCGACGGCATTCCCATTATATACAACGGGCAGGAACAAGGATTTGGCGGTGGTCTCCCGCCCCTATCTCGCGAAGCCCTCTGGTTCAGTGGTTACAAAACCACCGGCACTCTATACACCTTCATCAAGCAGCTGAACGAAGCCCGATCGCGCGCCATAACAGTGGACAAGGACTGGGTGAAACAACGGATTTCAGTGAGCCAACCAGATTCGCAGACTCTGTTGATGCGCAAGGGGAACGCTGGGAAGCAGATGGTCAGCCTGTTCACGAATCGCGGCGCGGGAGGAGAGGAGGTGATGACGCTTTTGTCGGCGGATACGGGGTTCACGGCGAACTTGGATGTTATTGAGGTCTTGAACTGCATTGATGCGAAGACTGATGCGAGTGGTAATCTTGGGGTTGGGATTTATAATGGAGAGCCGCTTGTGTTTTTCCCGGCGGCGAATCTGAAGGGGAGTGGCATCTGCACGAAGTTAACTGGTATGTGATATCACTCTTTGATTCTCTCCAGCTGGTCATTGATATTGTGCTAACGCGATGTTATTTACAGGACCCTCTACTGTTGTCTCGACGACTAAGAAGGCTGTTCCAACGCGCACCACCACGAGCAAGGGATCAGGATCTGAAGCCACGGCGACGGGCTCTGGCACTGGCATGAGCCCAAGCTCCGGTTCGGAAAACGCAGGTACAGGATCGTCTGGGGACTCGGCGACAGGAACAGAGCAGACCGCTCCATCCGTGTCGAGCAGCGCAGCAAACTCGCTTTTGGCGAGCGGGCCTCTCCGGGGCTTCGGCATTATATCACGACTTCTGCGCTTTTGAGCTTTGGCGTGTGTGAGATGGTACAGGCATGATTGCTTGATGTATAGTCGGAGGAAAGAAAATGAAGTGATAACGGGGGCGCGTCTGAGCATGGCAATGGAGTTCAGTTGTTTTTGCATATATCCTCATTTTGAGCGAGCGAAGTTGTGGTGTCTGGAGACTTGATATAGTTTGACCGTCAAATAGAGACAGAGTATATAACTTCTACCTGAGAAGCCATGTACCTGCTGTAAATACCACCCCCATAGCTAGGTTGTTCTAAAATGCCTCCTTCAGTATCCGATCTATAGAAGATGGATTGACCGTGACTTAAAAGAAAATCGCAAGCTGCTTCCAAACCTCGAAAACATTCTCCGTGTCCCCTTTACATCCTCCCCTCAAATGTCGGCGAAAAGCAAACTCCATCTGTTGAGTTACAACCAGCCATTCCCAGTCACCATCATCGATAACACCTCTGTCGCCAGGTCGCCGTGGTAGTTTAACATATCACGAAATGATTTCTTTTTCAGTAGCGCTGCGGCGTTTTTTGCGACGACGCTGATCATGGCATGGCGGAGTCCCTGCTGCGAACTTCATCCATTCCGGAGCCATAAAGCAGTGCTATATTACTCACACAGCTTGGCATATCCCACACCTCCTCCACAGCGCTTTCATACTTCTCGACAGCAAGATTCATCAAGTCATTCAAACCGAACTTCTCAGCAATAACGAACACCTTGATATTAACAATCGGCGCCTCTTCATTTGGAAGTGAACGGCCAGGTTTTTGTTGTGGGTGCTCAATTGAGTCAGGAGGCAGGACTGTTTCAAGCCCGTCATCGTAGTCGCCTTGGTAGATGAAGCGCAACACCTTCTCCACGATCTTGGGCTCGTACTTAGTGAGGTTAACCACACCAGGGTTGGCAGCCTATATCAAGTTAGTATAGTTGTTGACCGCTTTTGAGATAGATGGCTTGCCTTGGGAAGCCCATCAATCATTCTTTCGAAGATAGGTGACTTCGATGAGATAATATTGCGGTGCACATTCCCCGACTCGTCACAGCAGACGATACGCAGGTCGCTGTATTTTCCAGAATCGAGAAGGCTAGATGAGCAGAGCGTTAATAAGGTGTCATAGTAGGATAAAGAGTATCTTACGTGTCCATTGTCAGGGTTGATTGGTGCGACCAGGATATCCAAGTAATGGATAAAGGTTGGAGTGATGATGATGATCGAGTAAAACAAGAAGCAAGGAGCAGGGAGAAAGAGAGAGTAGTAGAGCAGAGTGATGATGATTGAGTAAAAGAAGAAGCGAGGAATGAGCAGAAAGAAAGAGTAGTAGGGAGAATATTCTAGTTATGTGCTGTATCTAAATATGATTATGAAGTGAATTCATCTCAAAGTCTTTGTCCTGTACCCTCTGTAAACTTCTAATGAGAACTTAAGCGTATTGATGTCCTCCCGGACTGTTATAATTCCTATAATTCCTAGACTCAAGAGGGGCACCCACAGATACAGAGAAAGAAGACAAACTCCATTGAGCACAATGGATTAAGAATCCACTAGAAGCATATTCTTTCTACTATCCATCCCCACTTTACCAAAGACCATAACAAATCCACCCTTCACTTACCAGCACCTTCTTCGACACGTCCACCACCAACTCTCGTGCGCTGTCAACACCTGGACAGACCCTTTCTTCCCATCCAGAGCCCACACACGTCTCACTATCGTCGTTCTTCCTCACAGCTCAAGATCTCTTTGTCCAACCTCGAGTGATATTCTCGAGATCAGTCAGGAGATTCTCGACCTTCTCCATTCACTCTCAACAACAATTTGACCAATCACACGAACGTGAAAGCCTTTCTACGCAGTCATGGACACGTCGGTGGACTTCCATCTATCACCTCACTATTTCAATACTAACCGTTTGATCCAGACTTCTCGATTCAGGAAAGTACAGCGACATGCGCATTACATGCCAGGGCCGACCATGGAATGTGCACCGCGCGGTGATTTGCACAGCTTCACCAGTCTTCGCAGCGATGGTCGACGGAAAGTTCAAGGTGTGATAAGCCCCGTCATTCTGTCTACTGAGAAAGTTGGGCAAGAGCAGAAACTAATAAAATATAGGAGGCTCAGAGCGGCGTTATCGACCTCCCAGCCGACGAACCGGAGATCGTAGAGATGATGCTACGCTTCCTCTATCAAGGCAAATACAATGACGGACGCCCGACTGCCCCAATTGCAAGAGGAAATGCCAGCGCCTCTCTAGATGATCGCGGTGGCCTCAAGTTTCCGCCTGGTGGGAAGCTGCGCGAGGAAGCAATGGTCGTGAACGTTAAGGTGTATGTCATGGCTGACAAATACAATATACCCATACTAAAGCAATATGCTCGAGCAAAGTACAAAGAGATATTAAACCAGGTAATAGCAGCGGCGATTACCACATCTGAGCGCGGAGATATTGAATTCGAGTGTTCAGTACACTGCCTGCAGAAGAACCAATAGCATCATTGTTCTTGGAGACACAAGAAGAGGTTCGATGAACTGGGAATTGGGATGGAAGGAGACGTCGAGTAAAACGAAGATTGTAGTGGAAGGAGCGGTTGTGGTGGAAAGAGAAATTAATGTGGGAGGGGAAGTTGGAGTGACGAGTGAAGTTGGAGCCTCTTAGCGATCTCAAGATGAGCAGGCTTGGGGTGCAGACGGGTCTTCTCACGTTTGCAGTTGACATATTCTCCACAGCTAATAATACAACTCCTGTCGGTAACTTAGCTCAAGCCGTCAACTGCAAAGATTTCTCAAACAATGACTACATAGCTTCCGGTGATTGTTGTGGATCTGCCCTTTAGAGGTTCATGGGTTGGAGCTCATTGAGATGTGCGAGGTGAAATTATTGGGGTCGAGTCACGTGCATATCCCCGTCATTGGTACATTGGTCAACCCCACATTTTCGGCTCCGTCCCCCATGGCTTGTGAGGATGCAAGATCAAATTGTCCCTCGGCTCCCAAGCCCCAGACTCCGAACCGCGACTCTCAATCCCCACTACCATAGCTGAGGCCGTGGCCCGAGAGACGTTTACCCCAATAATTCCTTGAACCATTGTACAACTCATTGCGACTTCAGCGTTCAGTCACTTGAAGCATATTCTGTTATATTTCGTCATATATTCCAGCTCCTTCAGTGTCAGAGCGCACAGTTACCTCGGGCACATGCTGAGGAATCGGAGATGAAACTGTGAACTTCACGCGCAAACTATAACACTTCATACCCCTTGATTATACAGCGCCGGTAACACTCCAAAATGACGGCCATCATTCAGCATACCCCGATAGCGAACAGGCGCAAGCGCAAGAGAAGACGTCGCCAGGACAAGTCTGCGGTATTCGCCAGACTCGTTCTGGATGAGCATGTCCGAGGCGATGTGGGGATTGTGTCAGAAGACCTTTATAATGAGCTCTTTCCCGCCCAAGACCAACGTAAGTGACTCCATGAAATACTAGTTATCCAGTCGGCTAACAGTGCTTTCAAGAAGATGAAACAAACGGCGACGGACCTGTCGGCATACCCGACCTTGCACACATTGCGATATCCCCGAAAGCCCCCTTCAATTCCGTGGACGAAATTAGCTGGACTGTCGTGCCTGTGAGGCCATCGAGCGCCCTCGCGACCAACACTATACAATTCGCGCCCAGCTCTGTGGCCCTACAAGGCTTCGCCGAAGAGCTCCAGCGCACGACTCCGTCGAAACTGCTCAGTCACAGCCGCAGCGGCATTGAGATCTGGGCACTTGACGTGTTACCTCTGACATTAGACACTGTATTCGTCACTCTCGAAGCTGGACTGGCTAAGCGACTTGAAAATGGCGAGGGAACGTTCCATGGCGAGCACCCGCTGGCCAACGGCAACCACGCAAATGGAAAGAGCACTATGCCGGAAGACCGACTCAGCTCGGCAATTCGAGAGGCCCTGTCCTCATTGAAGGTTGTGCACGCGGGGGACTTTTTCCCGCTTCCCCTGGCGCCGCATTCTATCACGCATGTTTTGCCCCCACCAGCAAAGGTGACTCTGTGTGAGCCAGTCGCACAGGGCATCTTGTCGCCGAATACGCGCATCATTGTCACGCAGACAGGGCATCACACGAGGACCGTCAGGAAGGCGTCGAATATGTCTCTGAGGCGCGTTCTAGACCAGGTCACTGAGGTAGATGAGGATACCTCGAACGAGCAGTTCTTTTCGGCCGCCGAAGACCGCTACAAAACCGATGCAGCTCCTGAGGATGACTCGATGACAGAGACTGAGGCCGAAGATCAGGACGTTGATGATACGGACAATCTGTCTGACGATTCTATGGACGAGATGATATCGCTACAAGCTCCAATGCTGCCGTCCTCGAACATAAGTGGCATGGCTACTCCTCTCGGCCCTGGCCGTAGAACCAATGGCATTGCGACTCCAGGGTCTGTATTTTCAAATTACACCGCGACAACAGCGCGAGCTGGTGGCCAGCGGGGAAGACTCTTTAAAGCGCAGGGTCTAATGAGCCCTCTCCCCGAAGAGCTGCTCCGCCCTACTCCTCCAGCCGACGACGACGACGAAGCACGCATCTATGTTGACGTAAACTCGCTCACCAAGATCGGCTGCTTTTCAGGCGACTGGGTACGCCTGGAGACTGCCTCTGAGCCGCCCGAGCAAGGTATGGGTCTGTGGACACTGGGTAGCTTTGGACAGGCGCAGGACGAGGACTTCATCTGGCGGCCGGTCAAGGTTTACAGTTTGCCAGAAGGGTACTCGCACAGGGCCGTCACCAAGATACCATCTAGCAGAGGGTCGAAAAAGATGTCATTCTTCGACTCGCAGGTATCGAAGCCCACGAGCCCGACAGTCTATCTTTCGCCGATACTGCTGGCCAATCTAGATAGCACGCCATATGTGCGTTTGTCGACCCTGAAGCAGACCCAGACGGTAGGGAAGGCCTCATTACCGAAGATTACCAACACTTCGCTGCCACCTGTTGCCCGCGAGGTGACCTTCGCAAAGATTGCTACCCCTTTGGCAACTGAGAAGACTCTCCAGACTGCGGCTATTAGCGGCCTCAAGCGACACTTCACTCAGAGAGCGAGGGTTGTCAAGACTGGAGATATTGTCGGAATTCCAATCGATGAGGCGTTAGGAAGGACATTATTCCAGACTTCATCAGGCAAAGAGGACGCGATAACAGACGACATGCTAGTCAATCCCGACCAGCAGGGCGCCGGTTTGACGAAATCTACTGGAGTTATTTGGTTCAAGGTTAGCCATATCACGCACGCACGACGTGAAGAGGTTGAGGACCCTGAGGACGAGGATATCTGGGGCGGCGTAGCAGCTATTGATTTCTCCCAGACGCAAATGGCTGCAGCTGGGACGGAAAAGAGTCGCTTACCACCGACGAAGGACAGCCCTTGGGAGCACTACTTCAAGCTGCGAGCGGTCTCTAAATCTAGTTCTGATGCTTTAGGCCCGTCTATGCCAGAGCCTCAGCCTCAGCATATCACTCCGCTCCGTCGCCAGCTGCGAGAATTGGTTGCAGCGGCGACAAGCGCGAGGTCAATCCACCTAAAGCTCCCGCCGCTGGCTATCCTGCTTGTGTCGACCCAGAGGAATATTGGCAAAGCCACGCTTGCTAGCAGAGCCTGTTCCGACATCGGCCTTCACAGCTTCACCATTGACGCATATGACATCGTCAGCGAAGGCGGAGCTGGCGGCGACGTCAAGACAGAAGGTTTCCTCAAGGCGCGTGCTGATCGTGCCCTGACCTGCGGCGCGGAGAACACAGCGCTCGTAGTCCGCCACATCGAGGCCCTGGCGGCCGAGCGGATAATTGCGGCTCTGAAGGACGTCCTCGCCGACTCCCGTGTCATCATCGCGACCACAACGGAAGTAGACAAGGTTCCGGACGGAATCCGCAGCCTGTTCACACACGAGCTCGACATGCACGCACCCGATGAGGGCGAGCGTGAGAGCATCCTGCGCAGCATCGTCGATGACCGCGGCGTCTCCCTCTCAACCGACGTAGACCTCGGTGGCGTAGCCGTCAAGACCGCCGCCCTCGTGGCTGGTGACCTAGTTGATGTCGTGGACCGTGCCCTGGTGGCACGCCACACTCGCCTCGAAAGCCTCGCTACCACGGCCGCCTCACCCGCCCTCCCCGTCTCCGTGCGCGACGTGCAGCTCTCCGGTGGCCCATCGCGCAGCCTCACCAGCGCCGATTTCAACCACGCTGTCGAGCACGCGCGCCAGAACTTCGCCGACGCAATCGGTGCGCCTAAGATCCCCAATGTCACGTGGGACGATGTCGGTGGTCTCGCGCACGTCAAGGATGCCGTCATGGAGACTATCCAGCTGCCGCTTGAGCGCCCTGAGCTGTTCGCTAAGGGCATGAAGAAGCGTTCCGGTATCTTGTTCTACGGTCCTCCCGGTACGGGTAAGACCCTGCTGGCTAAGGCGATCGCGACTGAGTTCGCGCTCAACTTCTTCTCTGTCAAGGGCCCCGAGCTGCTCAACATGTACATCGGAGAGTCTGAGGCGAATGTGCGCCGTGTGTTCCAGCGGGCGCGCGACGCGAGGCCCTGCGTCGTCTTCTTTGACGAGCTTGACTCCGTCGCGCCGAAGCGTGGTAACCAGGGTGACAGTGGAGGTGTCATGGATCGTATTGTATCCCAGCTGCTCGCGGAACTGGATGGTATGAGCGATGGCGATGATGGCGGTGGTGGCGTGTTCGTCATCGGCGCGACGAATCGCCCTGATCTACTTGATGCGGCGTTGCTGCGCCCAGGTCGCTTCGATAAGATGCTCTATCTTGGTGTGAGCGATACACACGACAAGCAGGCGACAATCATGGAGGCGTTAACCAGAAAGTATGTATCCCCCCTTTCAACCGTTTCTACTAGATCATACTAACACTACCCAGATTCACCATGTCACCCACCCTCTCGCTCCCACGCATCGCCACCCGCCTCCCCTTCACCTACACCGGAGCCGATTTCTACGCCCTCTGCTCCGACGCCATGCTCAAAGCCGTAACACGCCAAGCATCCGCGGTAGACGCGCAAGTCAAAGCCATCAACTCGCAACGCGCGCCCGATGACACAGTCACAACGGCCTACTTCTTCGACCACTACGCAAAGCCAGCGGATGTGGCTGTGGTAGTCACAGAAGAGGATTTCATTGCTGCCCAGCAGGAGCTGATTCCTAGTGTTAGTGCGAAGGAGTTGGAGCATTACACAAAGGTGCGAGCGCAGTTTGAGGCTGTTCCGGAGGGGAGTGGGGGCTCTGGAGGTGCGGATGGGAAGGGGGTTAATGGGGTGGAGAAGAAGAAGTTGACGAATGGGCGACCGAGGAGTAGTGGGAAGGGAAAGGGGAAGGGGAAGGCGAGGATGGAGGATGAGGATGAGGGAGTGGCTGTTGGTGGGTTTGGGAGGGCGGAGGATGATGAGGATTTGTATTAGTGGAGGGTGGTGGTATGTTATGATGCGCGTATATATGGGTTGCATGTAGGGATGTATTTATAGTAATCTTATTGAAGGTCTCTTCCCTATCTACTTTTTGGAATCCCACGCCTACAGCATGATGGCCCAGAGGCTCCGGAGGGGGGCGTTCTGTATTGTAATATGTTGTTCATTGAGGATGGTGACAATCATGTGTCACCAAACTAGTAATATGATACTAACTGAGAGAGTTCCACTCGTCGATATCAATCGCACAGCTCCCGCGTGCAACCCAGATAGACCACCTGGGTATAATATTTATATATACATCGTGCCCCCCAGGGACGCCATCTAGGCACATCCCCCCCTTCCCAGAAGAGAAGACACAGGCTCATTCCCCCTCCTTCCACAAGCACCCTAAACACCGCACCTCCCCTTCCTCTCCCCTCTCAACGCAACATCGACTGCAGATAACCTCGCAATGTGACGCCCCACTTCCCCATTCCCGTTGTATTCTTTCATCTTCATTCCCCTCCCCACCACTCTCCTCCATCTCCTCTCCTATATCCCCACCTCTATCCCTTCCACTCCCACCACACCGCCTAACACAAACACAGCATACTCTCCCTCCACACCCATCACACGCCCCAAACCCTCCCCCTAGTAAATCCCCTTTCACTCGCGGCCGGCGCGCACACACGACGCAGGGCGATAAGTCCAATTTCACCCCTATCGCCGCCTGGTTCCCCCCAGCCCATCCATTCTTCCCGTCTTCCATTCCATCCTCAGACAAAATATCACGTTGCTGATCCCATAACCCCCATCCCCCGTCGCCCTCGCGCCGTCGCCAGGTCTCCCCGTCGCAGCGGACACGTTTGACGCTCCCAGATCGCAGTAGGCGGGGTTTGAGTATGTTCCTCCCCTCGCCCGTTTTTATGTGTGGAGATCCTATGTCGTCGCGTTTGCGCTTCATTGCGTGTGGTGGTGGAGGAGATGCGAGGCGTGTCGGCATTATCGCGGTGGTTTGTGTGGGTGCGAGATTTCGAAATGGGAGCGCGGTATAGCTGGTTGATGGATTATGGTGATTCTGCCTCGTGGGTCTATAGTTCTCTTCTTCCGTTTCAATAGAATAGTACGTGTGTGTTGCGGGTGTGTGTCTGTTCGATCTGTATCCCTCGTTGCGCCCCTTGCTTGGTGTTCGCTATGTTGCCCAGGCACCGGGTACTCGTCTTCGTCTCGAGGTCGGCGTCAAGCAAACCGCTCTACCCCTTTCAAGCCGCTTCTCCAACGTTGTAGAAGCCCCGAGCAAACTCTCCTTTATCGTCGATATTGTATTGGCAATTCTGAGAGGATGAGCGGGTGTCGAGTATCCGTTGTGAAAGTTTCGCTCCAGTCCGCGCCTCACCCTCTCTCTTCCCTATCTCGCAAAGCCAAAGCCAGGTCGAAGACAAGTTCTCGTTTCCTTCGCTTGTCGCTCGAAGCGCGTTGTGGCGACAGGAAGACCAAGAAACGGCAACCAATTGACAGCTTAGTGGAGATGAAAATGGATGGATGTGATGGATGGGTGTTTATGGCGTTTGTTTTAGCCCGGCGACCGTGGCGGCTGGACCCGGCGCAAGGGGGCGTGGGTAGTCCGTGCGTAAGGCGATCAGAAGAGTGGCTTCACGGGTCCATTATAAGTACAGGCCATAGCCTCGTACAATACCAGGAAGTTGGGACACGCATGAAAAATCACATTAACTTATCTTTAGTTAACATTTTTAATTCTCCTTTCTTCTACGTTCATAATCACTTTTATATCTACATGAGGCTTCCTACACTCCCGTTTCGATATTTACCTTGCGAAAGTGCATCCATCCAAAATGTCTATTCAGGAAACGTTTCCCAAACCATCCCGCGAATTATCTGCGCATCATTTACCGATGTTTAATCGTGATAAGGATACACAGGCCATGTGGTGGTTTAGTATGATGAACGACTCCATGTGTAGATATAAAGACTCTGGTAGATACGCTGAAGGATCATGGGGCTACACAGGTAAATATGCCATCACATTCACTCATTCGTTATATATTATACAACCTTGAATAAATCGATATGATCTGGCATAATCTGACAAAATTAGTACTACGCACAACATACTCAGATGAGTCTAACACACTATGGCCGATTGCGTTGGAAAATCTAAGGCGCTGGGTGACGCAGTACTTTGTCCACCTTAACCGTCTGGCTACGAACAGCAGCGACAGCTCAGTCAATGAAGAGCTTGGGCGTCGCTTCATCCTTGAGGAAGTCGACGTGGACTTGGAGAAGATAAACGTCCCTGACCTTGACAAGGCTAGCCAAGATGACATCAAGGCGCTCACCAATGTCTTTGAATCTTGGCTTCGCAATGCCGTTGGTGATGTCGACGGCAATGCCGAATTCAACATCCAAGATAGCGCTAGGTTCTGCGACTTCCTAGTCATCGACGAGGGCTCGCTTCGCTCGCTCGCCGCACTTCCCAAAGAGACACCGTCGTTAGAACTAGTATCTCGCGAGGAAAGACGTGTAAGCCATCCCTTCTATTCATCATGTGGGAATGCTAAACTGTGTTCGTGTAGGCTCGGGACATTCTCTATTGCCACTCGTACGTCTGGCTGGTTGACTCGCAGGCCGTAAAACGGTTTCAGGAAGGCGGGGATGGCGACAACTATGATGGATGGATGAAGCTGTGTACTGAAGACATCCCGGATGCCTGGTTTGAGAGGACTAGGGTAAGTGGGAAGTGGTTGTACACCTTTGAACGCACGGAGATCCCCCAGGGATCTGGGAAGTTGTGGTATTCCCCTAGTTAAGTCTATTTAAACAGCGACATGAGCGGACCTTTTTATAAGAGAATGTAGGGGTTTAGCCATCTACTCGTGCCGCCCCAGAATCGGATGAAGGACTGCGGATGGCAGCGGTGATTCTCAGCTACAGTAGAACCTCTTTAAGACGATGTATTCCGTCCCGTGGTTTTGTATCGTCTTAAAGAGGATATCGTGATATTGGATTGGATTATGTAATAATAATATACTATGTAAACCACCCGTCAAGAGTAGTCTGTACTGAGCTATTACTCTCTAGTAATTGTAACTCCTGCTTAAGCCGCTCAATTGCTCTTAAATGAGCAGTCTTCATATTATCACAGCCCTCTGTAAACTCAATTACCACTTATAGAGCCTTAATAGCCTCCTGTATCGTATATTATGGCCTATAATCCACCCTATCGTCGTCATCCTCATCGTCAGCTTGCTGTAGACTAAGGTGCTCATTTATCACTTCTTAAAGCACCTCGTCCTAGCCTAATTCCTCTTCTGTCCCTATATCTTCCTGTTCCTTAATTAGATTAAGGAAGCTTGTAATCGCCATTACGTCCTATATATTTCCTACTCTTTGAACTTTCTCATAAAGAGTAGTAATATCTAGCAAGTTAATCGAGAGAGGAAGAGAAATAGGAGCTATTATAAGGGTTGATTTCTAGAAGCAATTGTAGATTGTTATATTTAATATGTAGTTATTCCAACTCTATAGCATCTATTAAATTGCAAGGTAGATATTTATATTGTTAAGAGGGTTTTAATTGCTCTTATAACAGTTAAGCATATAAGTAAGCTACTGTCTTTAATAATAAGACTTAAAGCTTTAAATGATTCCTTAATTAAGAGGCTAGAACTAGCTTATTAAGTTCTTTAGAAGAAAAGCAACTCGTATATTTAGTAGCAGAGGTGATAATTCAAGAGCTATAATATATATAGAGAGGTTATCTATCATAAGAAGAACCTACCGTACTGTTCTAATATAAGAATAGAAGCTTTAAAGCTACTCTACTATAATAGTAGTATTTATCTACTGTAACGATGTACGGTTGCGCTCGCGCTACACCTCACTGAGCCAAAAAGACTACAGTATTCCGGCTCGCCCGGAATACGCGCAACACGCTATATATACTACGCACTGTAACGGCGGTCGGCACCACCCCGTTACATCTACGCCTTCTTATTCTACTACTACTCTCTACTTATTATTAAGACGTTAATATTCTATAACGCCTATAGCGTCTTATTCCTTCTAATAATCTATACTTATAGCTGATTAGTTCCTATTATATTATAAGTAAGAATAGATGAGATTTAGTTCTTCTCCTTCTTCCGTCTAGGCCGTACTTAGCTTATAAGTCTTTAAGACGGTATTATCTTCTAGTATAAGGGTGCTTTATCTATATTGTATATATCCTCCTCTTAATACTCTCCTGTGATTGTCCGTATACCCCTCATTTCCTCCTCTGCTATTTCAGGAACAGAGCCGAGCTCGCTATATAGAGTATGCTCTAATATATTATGTTGCTTTTTAAACTTCTAGAGCTAGCCGCTACTAAACTTAGGGCACAGCAAAGTTGAGTATTATAGTAATTCGTACTAGATCCTCTAGGCTTTCTCTTAGAGTAGTTCTCTGCTCGTAACACCCCCCTTTTCCTTAATTCGTTGCTACTATAAGTATAGGATCTTCTTAAGATCTAGCCACTGCCTAGAACGAAGCCGTGAGCGGTCTTGATTAGCTGTATTAAGGCCTTGAAAATGGGAGGAGAGGGACTTAGAAACTGTAGACTAGCTGATTTTAAGGCTGTATTTCTTAAGGAACTAGGCGATATAGGTCTTTTAAGAAGGCCGAGGATATTAGGAGAGAGCCTAATTACAGAGGGCTTGCCGCTAGTGGATGAGAATACGCTGCTTCAGTAATAATATAGTAACTATTTAGCACGGATTAGTAGAATATCCTACAATAGAGCGATATTTCTACGTTATGAACCGATATCATGGATATCGTACGTTATATGAGAATTTATTTGGTCCTAGAAAAAAAATCGCACTACTAAGGATATCAGCTTAAGGGGTATCGTCTTAAGGAGGTTCTACTGTATGTACAACACAGTACAGTCACTCTAAGCCCTTTAGACAGAATAATAACTAGGGGCTACTATTGTCACATTAATTACTCGGAAATGGAGATAAATAGAGAAATACTATTACCTTAAATTACTAGCATTGTTTCTCAGCTGTGTCCATCACAGTATAGCCCCCCCTAGGCTTTTAGGAGGCACAAGTACAGGGGTACAGACTTCAGCGATGATTTCCGAAACACCTCGCACTTCTATGAATAATAGGTGATAGTATCATTTTTGCTGTAGATACAGTGACATCGCCATTGATAGATTACAACATCTGACCAACTTTTTGTCCTGGCAGTTAGGTCCCTAAGACCGAACCCAATAGATCAACGTCTCCTAGCACCTCCGCCATCTAACTATGGAAGATCCGGGTAAAAGCCCGTCGTGTCAAAGTTAGGGATATTGCCGTAGGAAATAATTAGGTTCTGTCGAATGCTATTATCCACATAACTATTAGTGATGGCAGGTATGTTCAATTCGTCTAGCCAAATCCGGCCCCAAGCCTGGACTCTATCCCTCATCACCTCGAATATCGTCCTAGTCCAGTCGGTAAAGTGCTCTACTGCGTAAGCTTCCTGGCCGCCGTGTGTGCTCTCGTAGTGTCGCTCTGCTTTGCGGAGGAGCTCTCGAAGATTATTAATGACGTTCATAAGGCGTCTATGCGGTCCTCGCTCCATGTGCCATTGGTAGGCGATGAGGACCTATGTTGTGAAAAGATAGTGAGTTGATTTGTTTCCATAGGTCTGCCTTGCTAGGGAATATCTTACTTTTCTGATTTTGTCCATTCCCTGCTTTGGGCATGGTGTGACTTCGTTAGTTCCTAAGACTAGGTTTTCCATCATTTTGTCGCCAATAGGGCTTTCTGTGGTAGTCCATAACTAGAAGCTGTCAGCTTAACGTTCGTCGTTTCAGCATCAAAACATTAGGTCCTAAGAACCCCTTACCCTCTCCTTAATGAGGTTCATGTCCTGAATTATTAACGTCATCACGTCGCGGTTCGTCTTGCTCCCAAGCGCATTCATCATACGGTCTTGGATAGTGACGCCTGATCCGTCTTTTTGTTGCAAGGATATTGTGAAGAAATCGTATGGTACCCGATGGCTGGCGTCTTCATCGCCTGCAAGCCGACCGAGAAGCGCGGCGTCGCCCCAGAGAGGCATCATCTTGCGCTCAAAGATGTGATCGTCTAATGGGCAGGATTAGGACCAGAAACAAGTATAATCATATTTAGAGCTGACTTACTCTGGAACCCATCAATAAAGTGGCCGTTCTGTATAGAATCGACCACGAGAGGGTGGAAGTTAGCGCAGTTCGGATCGTATGTGTACGATTCGGCAAATTTGCTACGCTCCGTAGCCCGGTTCAAATTGCTTGGTGAAGGATACTAATTAGATTAGTTGGGTGTTAGTCTCTAAGAGATATGTCAATCGAGAGAAGTAAGGCGTACATCTGGTGCTATCCAAGGAAGATACTGTCTAGCAGTTGTCCGATAATCGTAGGCCGTCCAATCGTATACATGTGCAGCCCTTTTCGCAACGGTGTCATACCCATCTTCGCTAGAGTTGATGCATTCACTGTCATCCTCGCTGCAGCAGTCGGCCCTAGCACACACACAGGTCGTCGTGCAGAAGCCCGAGCCCGGGTCGCCTCCATTGCCCGAGATTACGATTTGTAGGGTAGGCATATTGCAGGTGATATATCGCGGCCATTGCGTACTTCCATACAGCAGGAATTCGTTATATCCAGCTCCCATCTGGTAGGCATGGAGGTCAGCGTAGGAGAGGTTAACAAAGTGGCTAACCACCGTGTTATCCCATATATCTATGGTAGATTTTCGCGGCGTTCCAATAAAGAGTTCCCCGGCCATTTTCTCCACGTAGCCCTGGCCTAAAAAGTCTGGGTCAAATTGACGCTTAATCACGGTGCCTAAGAGATTACATCTGCTGTTAACTCCAATTTCGACTGTTGAAAGCATCTAAGGTCCTAACTCACCATTGCTAGCTGTGACAGCCAGATTGGATACTGGCGAGTCAATACGCTTTCGTAGACCACCGCCAGAGTTGAAGATATTTGCCGAGCAGATTGGATTCTCCATGAAACCTGCAGGCAGAAACATGTTAGCAACTAGGTAGAACCACACAATATGTCACGTCGAAAAAAAAAAATTGCTCAACTCACGTTCTAGATAGAATGCGAACTCATCATCTTCGCTGTTCTGATACCTCTTCTGTAATGATTTGTAGTTCGGTTTGCAGCATCTCACTTCAGACCCCCCACCCGAGCATCCCGCTTCCTGCGCGGCCACCATAATAAGGCCACCCGAGCACTCCCCCGTGCAAATGTGCAACCCCGTGTCTTCGTCAATGATCTAATAACATTCTATAGTTAGCATCTTCCCTGCTAGAGCATCGAACTACAGAATGGTAGCGTTTTAGAATAAAGAAACGGGGCCATATATTGTCACTCACGTCTGTTTTACCCTGCCACTCGCAGTCCGACCATTTCTTGTTATCATCAGGCTGATCACAGCAGTACTTGTTCTTTTGTGAGTCTTCCAGCTGCTCGTACCAGGCTCCCCAGCAGGTGGCTTCGCCGCTTCCATCACCAGAGTAAGCGATCACATCATTACTGCACGACGACTGGTAACATGCCGGCCAGTTTCCGAGGGACACTTTTGCGGACCAGTCGCACTGGGAATATAACACCATACTGTCGGTGTCGGTAGTGCAGCATGCGGCTTGGTAGGACCTGATTGGCGAGTAGAATCCGCTAGGGTGACAGTATTCACTGTTGCTTCCGATTTCCTTTGTGCCGTCTGGGCAGGATTTGCCATCTACGGGGAAGTTAGTGGGAGGAGCGTTCGCGAATTCGAGGGAATAGAGGGAATCAGTACTTACTGTCACAATTGCCGTTATTGTGTGAGTACCACCCGCATGTGGGTACGTTGCCACTTGGCGGGCAACATAGCTTGCTTTAAAGGAGTTAATACAGACGAAGTGCTTAGATCAGGAAGACACTGGACGTAGACATACTGTTCACCATATCCACCACACCCCGCTCCATTGACCATGAACTCATCACGCCTAGCGCCGTCATCCTTCCTCATCATACGGATCCAGTCTCCTGGGCAGTCCTCGTTGCAGCCTGTCCACCTACACTGTTGATAGTCCGTCTCATCCGTAACATATCCAGTATCTCCGTTACCTACGCTGCCCCGATAAAGTTTGGAATTAAACAGCCTTGGGGCCACACCCGACAGAGCATTGCTGTACTTCATGTCCTGCGTATCATGTGAGATTGCCCATACCATGACTCCGCCGAGGCACTCGCTGCGTGCAAAATCTGCCTTCATCTGCAGCGTCTCCTCGTCATCGTAAGTAAGCCAGTTGTTACCACCCCATGTCAGGATTTTGACGGCGGCGTCCTTGTTTAGTACGGGCTTCAAGTTCTGCGCAGCGACTAAGGTGTCGATCTCCGAGTTCAGCAGCACACCGACCTCAGCGCTGCACGACTGGGCGTCGGTCCCGGACTCGAACATGCAGCCTGGTTCAAGGCAGGTGGGGCTGCTGGCTATAAATCCGCGGCCGTAGAAGGCGAGGCCTAGTGACACCTTGTCGTGGTCGACGCCGTTGCGCCAGAGAAGATCTAAACCGTCTTTGATTTCCGTTAGATTGGTGTGAGAGTTAAGATATGGGCCAACCCATTTGTTCGGCTTATCCCACACGCCGTGGAAGTCGTACGTCAAAATGTTGAAGAAGTCGACGTGCGGTGCGAGATTTTTAAGGTCGAAGTGTTGAAGGTACCCTATAGCGAGTGTTAGAGACGTTTCGATTGAGGAATCAACTAGAAATCGGGATGGGACTAGAGACTAGGGCTGAAGAAAGAGCCATCATAACTTACAGAAAGACGCCGGGAGTGTGACGCTGACCTCATAGCTCTTGAGAGCCTGCTTTATATTTTTCATAAACGTAGGGAAGTTGGCGAAATCCTCGCCGCGCCCGCTCCGATCCTCGGCTTCAGGATACTCCCAGTCTATGTCGATACCGTCAAAGTTATACGTCTGCAAGAATCTGAGCACTGAGTCGATGAACTTTCTCTGAGCAGTCTCATCTCTTGCAATATCAGAGAAAGTCGTGGCCGTAGGACCTGGATCGTTGAAGGTCCAGCCGCCCACAGAAATGAGAACCTTGAGGTTTATATCCTTGCTTTTGAGATTAGCCACGCGCTTATACAGATCAATATCTGCTTCATCAGCGGGGACGAGCTTGAAAGTGGTGGGATCGATGCTAGCAAAGGCGAAGTTGATATGGGAGTAGATGTCTGAAGGGATCTGCTCTGGGTAGATGCGATTGCACGGCCGCGCTGTGGCCCAACTCTCATAGTATCCCACAACACGCTTGAACTTGCTTTTCTGGTCGATATCACAGCTTGGCCGCCTCACTGTTTTAGTGCCACAGAACTCTTTTGTTGTTCCGCAGAAGCCATATTTAGAGCAGCAGACCTATGTGGACATGTTAGTTAGGACAGAAGCGTTAGATATGGCGGTCCTGACATTTAGGGGGCATGTAGTCTTGAGCACGTAGTCTTTGCCATAACCGCCCGGATCGCAATCAGCTTTGCGGTCGCAGTTATTAACGCATACATCCTTGCTGCAGTCTGTGATACTAGGTTAACTTTTGCTTTATTGTAAGAGGCCGGCGCCTCTCGTGCTTGACCATCTCTTACAGTCTGGTCCTAAACCGCAGAACCCAAATTTGCTGCAACAGCCCGCTGTACATGGCAGTGATGCGCTGCACTCTGGGGTATCCTGGGCATTGCTGAGGCCGATGAGGTATAACAGAAGCGCCCAGAGAGCATACGGTAGGAGGCGATTCGATGCCACCATTGTGCGAAGTTTGTCTAGAAATCAAAGAGACAGGTCGCTGAGGTCTGAATCATGGAGAGAGGTAAATGGTGGGGATGAAGTGAGAGATGTTGAAAAAGCCAATCTAAGGTCCTCCTGCTACGCAAACTCCGAAGGGATCTCGGCTCGGGCAGAATGTGCAATTAGCCATTGCTAATCACTTACAATGCTCTAATGAGCGTCTTACATGTCCGTCTATTCCGAAGGATCATATGCCATAGAGAGAGACTGTAGTATGTTCAACCCTTGACCGAGACTAAGTGAGTAGCCCACGGAGCATCCACATCCCTGCATGACACCTCGTAACAATGTTTGGACTTGTATAAGGGTAGCATTAAAAGAACTGCCGAACCGCGGTTGATACGTTGCTTACCGTCCCTGACGCTGTCAAGAGTAAGCCAGCTTACTGTTCAGACACTCATGGTGTAAGCCGCTTACAGATTCGATGTCGCAGACTTGACATATGTGTTCCGGCCCAGCCGTGAGTTATTCTCCCTCGTGAGCTGGCCGGTCAGCTTATGAGCGGGCAAAACTCACGGCCGGAACATATGTCTAATCAATATGTGGCTCACCTCAATCAAGCGTGGGCCGACCCGCTACTGAATCTGTCAGGGCGCCGATCTTGCATTGATCCACGTTGATCCTTCATTGACATAACGGTGGGTACTAGTAGAACACTAGCGACTTGACTACTTTGATATGTCTAAATGTGGTAAAGAAGCTTGTTCCTAGCTGACACTACTAACCTCAAACAGGGTTGACAGCCGGTGCCTTAGAGGGTCAGACTAATGTAGTGCAGGCGGATAAAATCCTTTGAGAACTTCTTGCATAGCTCTATCGGAACTATATGACATTATGGCTAACCCTGGTAAATTGATTGGATATAAAATGTTAAATTTACGACTGGCCGGCTTAGTGAGGCTGATGGGTAAAGAAGCTTGTTTCTAATTGGCACTGCTAGTCTCAACCAGGGTTGACAACGGGTGCCTTGGTGGATCAGACTCCGTAGTGCCGGCGGACAGAATCCTTCGAGAACTTCCTGGATAGGTTAATTCTTACGGCCGCTATTCTTAACTATATGACCTTAACCATATGACATTGCAGCTACCCCGGTAAATTGATTGGATATAAAATGGTAAATTTTGCGATTGGCTGGCCTTACGAGGCTGACAACGATATCAGAGCTCCAATTTGCATACTCGCCGGCGCCGAAGATGCTAGAGCTTCCGATGCTTACGGCACGGGTCGGGTTTACTCGTATAATTTATATGAATTAGACCTTCTCGATGGTTGGTAATCTTTTCTTGTGGTGCACTAGAAATTTTTGCGCTCGTATATCTTACAGTAATCATGTCTCGAGCTAATTCTACAGGTATGCTTTGCAGAAGCCGAGAGCCCAGCTACGGCGCTGGCATGTGGTGCTGACGGCGAACGTCGGGACGCCGGAGGAAAACCGGCAGTTACGTATTTTGCTCCATGGATAAGTTCGATATGCATCTATAGCTCTCTTAGGGAGGAGTTGAGGAAAATCCGCTATGCGATAGCTTGTATAGGTTATAACCCCTTTAGCTATGTCCGCGTTGCATATTTCTATCTGTCTTCAAGCTCTCTAGCTAGAACCTTCATCGTGAGGTTGTCTAAACTTGTCGTGTTCATCACTATGAGGCGCTTCGATCTTTCATTGAGGAGTGTAGTCCTCACAATACTACTCCTCGTCTTCCATGCCACACTGATCTCTGGAACTCACCCCCATTCCAACCACACTCGCGATAACAGCAAGACCTCCGCCGCAGTGGCATTGGTAGAGGAGGGCCTTGCAGCGCTCAGCCGTGTCAATAAGGGCCGCGTCGATAATCCGCACTTCAACAAGTACAAGTTCCAATCTGGGAAGGTAACTCCCAAGCTAGCAGCTGCTCTCAAACCCTCATTCATCGTCAACAATGGCACCACCCAAAGGCGCCAGAATCAGGCCAACAGTACCACTGAGGCAGCCGCAAAAAGCTACTCCATCTCGCCCGAGCTGGCTGAAGCTGCGAGAATCATGGCTGAGGCGACGCCGCAGGTCGCTAAGGGGAATCACTCCACAGTAGCGGCGGCGATGAGAAAGAAGTATGCGCACAAGTCGAACGATACCAATGTGCCGCCATCGTATAAGACGCCAGAGGGGCGACTCTCAGTCTATGGCGATGATGATGCAGCAAAATCCAAGCGGGCTAGTGCATGGTGGATGGTAGATATGGGGTCGTCTGGGTCGAGTCCATTTGCACCAGCTGGGTATAAGGTGAGACCTCCTCTGCTCACTCGAGTGTCGACATTGACTCTATTGCGGATCAAGGCTAATTAATGAGTGATAGGTCTGGCGCAACGTGAAAGACTTTGGTGCGAAGGGCGACGGCGTCACAGATGACACGAAGGCTATTAACCTCGCCGTATCTTCGGGCGGGAGATGTGGTCCTGACTGCGGATCGAGCACTATCTACCCAGCTGTTGTGTACTTCCCACCCGGAACGTACCTTGTTAGCAGTCCCATTATCCAGTATTTCAACACAGAGTTCCTAGGTGATGTAAGTTCTAACCCACCTAACTACCCGCCAAAGTTCGACGGACACTAATACAGATATTCTCGCGTAGGCCGTACAGGTTCCAACCTTGCTCGCTGCGTCGAGTTTCGTAGGCCAGGGAGTGATCACCAGCGATGTTTATATTAGTGATAATGTGGAGTGGTATGTGTTTTGACTTTCTATCACAATCCTTTCCAGCCTGCGATTTGTTTCAGTGGGGATACGCAAGCCGCAACCGGAATAGATCTAACAAAATGTGGCATTCTAGGTATCTCAACACGGCGAACTTCCTACGCAGCGTCCGGAATTTCAAAATCGACATCAGGCCGGCTTCCCCGTGGAGCTACCTGTGTGGCATCCATTGGCAAGTCGCGCAGGCGACGTCGCTTGAGAACATCGAGTTCTATATGCTGTACGAGTCTGATGTTCCAGGTAACAATCAGCAGGTAGGTTTTCAATATCATTTTTCATTTATCACTTTTGACTATCCCACAGTCATATAACAGAGTGCTGACGTAGCATATAAAGGGAATATACATGGAGAATGGTTCCGGGGGATTCCTAGCTGACCTCACGTTTGTCGGTGGCCACTTTGGGTAAGGAACCATCCCTTTAGCCGACTATATGGATTAATTGCAGTTACTAACGGCTCGAAGGGCATACTTTGGCAGCCAGCAGTTCACAACCAGCCATCTCGTCTTCGTCAGCTCAGTCATTGCCCTACAAGTACACTGGGACTGGGCATGGACGATGCAAGATTTTGTCATAGAGAGCTGCGGCACCGGCCTCCTCATTATCGGCGGCGTAAGTCGACCCTACCCCCATTTTCTCACCCTCACACAATCTAACATACCCAACCATAGGCCGGTGGTCCCCAATCCACTGGACAAAGCGTCGGCTCCCTCATTCTAGTCGACTCCATCATTGCCAACACTCCCAAAGGCATCGTGACAACGCTATTCGCCGACAACTCGACCTCCTTCCTCCTCCAGAACGTCGGTTTCTTCAACACAGTCACAGCCATAACCGACGACACAACCAGCAAAGTCCTCCTCGCCGGCGGCAACGAAGTCGTAGTCGATAACTGGGGTTTCGGGCTCGTAACCACCGCCACGAACGGCGATGGGAAAACCTCCTTTGCCAACGGGGTGCGCATCCCCGTCATGAAGCGGAGCACGGCGCTGCTAGGCGATGCGTATGATAAGTTGGCGCCGAACTTGTTTACGAGGAGGAGACCGGGGTATCTTGATGTGGCGGCGGGGAAGGTTATGAATGTGAGGACGTTGGGGGCGAACGGCGATGGTGTGACGGATGATACGATGGTACTCAATTCGATCTTGGAGGGCGCGGCGAATACTTCGTCTGTGGTTTTTATTCCGTATGGGGTGTATATTGTGACGGATACGCTCCGTGTACCGGTTGGATCTCGCGTCATTGGACAGGTTTGGTCGCAGATTATGGGAACTGGTGATAAGGTCAGTAGCAGCTATCCGCTCCCATTTCTACCATAGGTAGCGCTCTAATAGAGGAACCCAGTGGCTAACTTAATATCAGTTCTCCGATGAAACTCAACCCAGAGCCGTCGTGCAAGTAGGCAAGACAGGAGATGTCGGCATCGCTGAGATCACGAGTATGATGGTCACAGTCAAGGGCGCCACAGCAGGTGCCGTAGCCATTGAGTGGAACGTCGCTGAATCAAGCCCGGGGCTGCGGGCATGTGGGGTAAGTGACAAAAACACAGTATTTATCTGGTAATTCTAATATTGATTCTAACCGTTGTTCTCACACAGACACCCATGTCCGCATCGGCGGCGCGGCAGGTAGCGATCTCTCAGTTAAGAACTGTCCCAAGCAGTCCGGGATTATCAACTCCCGCTGTAAGGCTGCATCTCTCTTAATGCACTTAAAGCCTAAGTCGACGGCCTATCTTGAGAATGTCTGGCTCTGGACAGCAGATCACGATTTAGATTCGAAGACGCTAGATCAGATTGACATTTACTCTGGTCGAGGTCTACTTGTTGAGAGCGACAAGGCTTGGTTATGGGGCACTTCGGTCGAGCATAATGTGCTATACCAGTACCAACTGTCAAACGCAAAGGATGTAGTCATGGCCATGATCCAGACGGAATCGCCTTACTTCCAGCCAATCCCGCATGCACCAGCCCCCTTCACATCAGGACAATTCCCCAACGACCCAACCTTCACTAGCTGCGTAGGCGGCTCGGCTCGCTGCGCCGTCTCCTGGGCAGTCCGCATCATCGACTCGGCGTCCATCTACGTCCTTGGCGCCGGGCTATACAGCTGGTTCGATGACTACAGCCAAGACTGCGTAGACACCAACGACTGCCAGGAGCGCGGGCTCGAGATCCAGCAGAGCAGCGACATCTGGCTTTACAATTTGTGCACCAAGGCCATCAAGGAGATGGTTTCGCCCCTAGGCAGTGCACCTACATATGCCAAGGACAACGTCAACGGGTTTCTCTCTTCGATCTTGGCCTGGCTTCAGGGATCGACCGATGTTGTTGGCGAGCGCGAGTTCCCTGGGTACCGCGTGTGGTCGAATGCCCTGCTCGACAGCTTATACGGGCCTGCCTTGCCCGATAGTTGCAGGAGTGCGCTGACCGAAGTTATTGCGTGTGATAACCGTACAGAGACGTACCAGTCCGGCGGAATTCGCGGCTGGTTCGGCACCATCAACGATACCGATATCGTTTGCGCTGCTTCTTGCGGGGAGAGTTTGAAGAGCTGGTTCGATAGTGTTTCGATCGCTTGTGCGGGCTATCACGTCAATAATGCACATCCTGCTCTTCTCGGCGGTCGTATCTGGAGCGGGTGGAACCAGACCTGTCTTTTGGATCGCCCATCGGGCAGGTACTGCGGTGAGGTTATAGATGGCTTCACCCAAGTGTCCAAAATCGAAGACATGCCGCCAAACGAGATGTGCTCTTACTGTTGGGTAGAACATTATGCCATAATGCAGCGCTCGCTGTTCTACGGCTACGACACCTTTATCAAGTCGCAGCTCGACTACATCCTCTCGCAATGCACAGCAGTTGGCAGAAACACCACGAACCCCGGTTCACCTCTCGACCTCCCAGACACCTCGAACTATTGCCAAACCAACAAGATGATTGTCACCGCCGAGGGCGACACCTGCGACTCGATCGCGGAATTGCACAGCCTTGCTTCCGCGGCTCTCTACGCCGAGAATCCCGATTCCATATACGACTGCAACTCCATCGCTGCGGGCACCTCGCTCTGCCTGCCGCCTTCTTGCGCGATGACCTGGACCATCAAGCCCCACGACAACTGCTTCACGATCGAATATAATGTCACGGCGACCACACTCGTCTCCGTCATCGGAAACATCCAAATGTATAATCGCTGGGTCGACCGCGACTGCACGAACCTACAAACGGCTAGCGACGCCGCCTTCGGGCACGTCATCTGCCTAGCGCCGCAGAACGGCGAGTTTGCCGCAAATTCTACCGTCGTGCCAGGCGACACGACGATCCCAGCTGACGCACCGGGGTATAGCCATTTCATCAGCGATCCGCCTATCGGGGCGACCGTGGCAGCTGGGACGACGCTGAACTGCGGGACGTGGCGAGTGGCTGTCTCAGGGGACACGTGCAGCACCATTGCATTTACGAGCGGGACCACAATCACGATCTTTCTGGAAGTCAACCCCTCGCTCGGGACGGAGATCGCGAAATGCACTGACAAGCTAGTGGAAGGTGATGCATATTGCGCGTTGCCGTTTGTGGTTTGGGATGAGATCTAGCGGGTGGGGGCGGGTTCTGTATGGAGATGGGTTAGTATGACATGCGTTGTAGAATCCGACACAACACGTGCGTGCTTCGTCGCTGCGCCTTAGGTAGACTGTGAGCCTCGCTCCTTCTATATGTCATACACTCAGCTGTAAACTAGTGAGCCTCGCTCCTTCTCTGCCTGCCTGCCTGCCTAACTGCCTAACCGCCTGCCATAAGTAATAAAAAAAACTGTAATGCGCGAGGCAACCCGATCCTCTCTCTTCTCTCTATGACAAATGTAAAGATGCATGCCCGCGTGCTGCGTGCTGCGTAGATGCTGTCGCTGCCAACAACCCCCCACTCCATCAATAGTTTTTCATATTTGAGGCAGACTAAGAGCCGCCGCAGGGACTTTGCATGAATGTGCCGTCCTATTATTGGCTTCAGGATGTAAAAGGACGTGAATCGTGAAATCTCACATCAATCCACTTTCTTCTAGAAGGCAATCTATCGGTTCTTTTATTTCCTTTTTTTGTTGGTAAATCTACGTTCAAGATGTAAGATGGGGAGGGGACCATGCCGCTCGTTTCACTCCGACGACCTCGTGCTTGCTTAAGGGACCTGGGGTGGTTCAAGTTAAGAGACGAGGAGGAGTCGAGGAGGAGTCGTAGTATAGTCGTGTAGAGGCAACTAGGGCGACTAAACAAGACTAAACAAGACTAAACAAGACTAGCGGCAACTAGTGCCGATAAGATAACAAGGGGTTCGGTCTCTCCATGCTTCCGCTGGGTCTTATTTCCCTTTTCCTGTCTTCTCATTGGCAACCCACTTTTTATGCCAAGATCCTTGCCAAGATCCCTGCCAAGCTCCCGTTCCATAATAACTACCGCTTCGGTATAAGTTGCCCAGATTTGCCCAGATTTGCCCAGATTTGCCCAGACTTCCTCTTACCACCCTTATTCCTTACGTCTGTCAAATATCCCGTGTATCAAACCCACGTGGGTTGATACTGTATTCTGGCTCGTCCAAGATATCAACGAGCTGAGTGATTTTGCTTCCTTATTCTGCAACATTGGTTTATTCGTCTCGTCCAGGCTTTCTTCGCCAAAGTTTAGTCGGGGCGATTGACACGCGCCTGTGTGCCCACCATTGCCCACCATGGGTATATATATATGATGTTCGCCATTCTATGTATTGGCAAGATCAACCAGCCGTAAACCATCCAAGCAACAGCTAAGAGCTAAGCCGCCAAGATGGTGATGCACGAGTATACCTACGTTTTTGCCTTTGGCACAATGTTCGCGCTTCTTGAGGCGTTTAACAATGGTGCAAGTATGTTCTTCCGCCGCCACCACCACTACCTATCTCATTGTTGTTGTTGTTCATGAGCTGACCCTCCAATAGACGATGTCGCCAACGCTTGGGCTACGTCGGTGTCCTCCCGCTCCGTCACATACCGCCAGGCCATGTTCTTGTGCTTGATCTTCGAGATCACTGGTGCCATGGCTGTCGGTGCTCGCACTGCCTCTACGATTAAGAACGGAATGTTAGTGTTCAATTATAACAAATGGCCAAGAGAACCTTAGCTAACAGCAAACAGTATCCCCATCGCTGCATTCAACGGCAACGCTGGTGTCCAGTTGTTGGCTTTCGCCTGCGCTTCCGCTGGTGCCGCCATCTGGGTTATGTGGTGTACTCGCAACTCTGCTCACGTTTCCTCGACATACTCCCTGGTCTCTTCCATCGCTGGTGTCGGTGTCGCCGCCGTCGGTGCTAAGAACGTCCAGTGGGGATGGAGTGCCGGATCCGGTCTCGGTGCCATCTTTGCTGGTCTCTGCATGGCCCCAATCGCATCTGGAGTCTTTGCTTCGGTCATCTTCATGCTCATTAAGATGGTTGTTCATACCCGCAAGGACCCCGTCAAGTGGGCTGTCTTCACCTCGCCTTTCTTCTTCCTGATCGCCGGTACCATTTGCACGCTCTCCGTCGTCTACAAGGGATCCCCCAACCTTGGTCTCGACAAGAAGCCCGCTTGGTACATCGTCAGTGTCACCCTCGGTGTTGGCTTCGGTCTGTTCATCCTCGCCAGCTTGTTCTTCGTTCCATACGTCCACTGCAAGGTCATCAAGAAGGATTACACCCTCAAGCTCATCGATATCTGGCAAGGACCTGCCCTGTTCCACCGTGTTCCCCCGGCAGATGCCACCGAGGCTCGCGTTCCCAACTACGCCGTCATCCAGCACGACGATGATGAGCAAGACTCCGGAGATCTCAAGGTTCCAGGCCAAGAGCCCACCAAGGACCTCGACGTCATTGAGACCACCCCTGCTGGCAGCGAGAGAGACGTCTCCAACGAGAAGAGCGCCCCCACCCCCAAGACCCTCGCCGAGCTGGAAGACGAGTCCGCCGGCATCAACGCCCAAGCCCACTACCGCCTCCTCCTCGCCCGCGCCGAAGCCAAGCACCACGCCATGCTCCGCACCAAGAGAGGGCCTATCGGATGGGCCATGCGCACTCTTCACAACCACCCCATGGGTAGCGGTGAGATCTACGAGCGCCACAACCTGATTGCCTTCTTTGTCCGCCTCCCCGCCCACGTCGTCTGCGCCCTCCTCTACGGTGTCTACTACGACATCCACGGCTCCCAGATCGGTATCCTCGGCACCCCCGAGGGACGCCGCATGGCCGTCGTCTACGATCACGCTACCAAGTACCAGAACGAGGTCGAGTACCTCTACTCCTTCGTCCAGATCATCACTGCCTGTACCGCGTCTTTCGCTCACGGTGCCAACGATGTCGGTAACGCTGTCGGTGTCTGGGCTGGTATGTACGGTGCTTGGCAATCCGGCCAGACTGTCAAGTCTAAGGAGGATGTTCCCCCGTGGCAGATCGCCGTCATGGCCCTCACCATCTGTGTTGGTTTCATCACCTACGGTTACAACATCATGAAGGTCATGGGTAACAAGGTCACCTACCACTCCCCCTCGCGTGGTTCGTCCATGGAGATGGGCGCCGCCATCACCACCCTCATCTTCTCTCAGTACAAGCTCCCCGTCTCGACTTCCATGTGCATCACTGGTGCCACTGTCGGTGTCGGACTCTGCAACGGTACCTTCAAGGCTGTCAACTGGCAGCGTGTTGGTCTCCTGTTCTTCTCCTGGGTCGCCACTATCCCGATTGCGGGTCTGATCGGTGGTGGTATTATGGCCCTTGCCCTGAACGCTCCTAGCTACAATTGATCTGCGCCTGGTCTTTAATTGAGATGGGGATTTCGATGGGGTTTCGGGTGTTTTGGGGAGTGATCGCGATGATGTCGGTCACAATTTGCACTCCCTAGAACTTTATTTTTACAGTCATAATTGTAGTTTATTATTATTAGCACACAAATCACAGTGCCATTTCCACTATACTTTGCCCCATGCTTGTGACCATAGTGACTGAATGCGATGAAAACGTTGACTATAGAGGACGCTAAAAATTTCTAGAGGACGCTGAAGACTATAAAGGACGCTGAGCGGGCAGTGGACAAGATCCCTATTAGTGAAGAAGCCCCAGCTCCATCTCCAAATAGCATCCCCCTACCACCCTATGGAAAGGCCCTGAAACCTGTCGCGTCGCTGGTCAAACACCATCCCCAAGGCGCGGGAAATTCCTCTCTTGGGATTCGAGAACTCTTTACGTCCGTAGCTGTCAACTCTCCCTAATGCTATAAGAGTTTGGTTCACGACAGCGAGGATGCCGAGTGGATGCGGATCAGGAGAAACGGAAAGTGACGACTAGGATTCGGCGCCAACATGAGGTGAACCCACGTGCGAAAAGAATGCGAGGGCGAAATCCTCAACTACACACACGTCGGCTGGCACTGCCCCCCCCCCCCCGACCCCTTTGCCGTCACTGCTCTCTCCCACTGTCACCGCTCCCTCCTGTTATCGTCACTCCCTCCCTATCACCGCAGCTTCTCACTACCACCACCACACCACACCCAAAACCCATGCACCCCTTCAATAGACCTGCACAGCTGCTTTATGCGGTTGAGTGTCGGCCAGATAAGAAATCTCTCAGCAAGCTCAGCATAGGCTTCGGAGGGTTTATCGTTTTCGTCGATCTATGAATGTCACGGCTTCGGGTACTGTAGTCTTTATCCTGGGTTGAGGTTGTCGAGCTGGGACACATACTAGATAAAGTTTTGGGGGGAGGAGCTAAGAGGAAGGAGGTGCAGGGAAGGTGTATTTGAATTTCTCGACGAAAGTTGTAAGAGTAGGAGGTGAGTGGCATTCATTACTGATCCCCCCCCCCCCGGGGCAGAAATATCACTTATCCAACTCAACTCCATGACCACAGCTCCACGGCTACAGATATATGATCATTGATATATGTAATACACTAGTATAAGGTCTAATTATAAAATCTTCTTGGTATAGTTTTATTTGACGTCGTGGTTGAAAAAGTTATATTTTTGGCAGGGTGGGAATTGTAAAGCCACTCCTCTTAGAATATTCTAAAGGCGTAAGATGCCTAAACTGGATATAATATCGATACGGACCAGAGTAGAGAAGGGTTAGAAGATGACTATTTTATATCTAGTGGGAGAACACATACAAAGATCTTAAATTTGTAAGAGGAGAATAAGTTTAATGTCCATTTTAAATATCCCACCCTCCTTCTACCCTCCTTACCCCTAGCGAATAACCTTGCCTTTCTTTCTTCTCTGCTGAATATAAATATAAAAGTTATTGAATATTCTTGTTAATATCAATACCCCCAAGCTGTAAGATGTTACAACTAAATAATATCAATCCAGACTAGAGTTACTATGTTTCAGGACTGCTAGTTTGTGTCTAGTAAGAGAGCATGTTGTCATATACAAATATCTTAAATTTATAATCGGAAAATAATAACTTCAAGGTCCATTTATATATTCCAAACTCCCTCCAGTCCACCTAATCCCCCCATTGTCCTCTTTACCCCCCCCCAACCCCCCCCTAACGAATGACCTCCTCCCTTCTTTCCCGAATATAAATATAAGAAATAAAATAAAACAACCCTATTTGTGTATCCCCCATCCGTCCCAACCTAAGAATATAAACCAACAGAAAGCAAGAAATAAAAAAACACGCAAAATGTCAGTGGTCCTGCCCGTCCTGCCTGTCTGTAACTGCTCTGCGCTCTCCTGTCCTGCGTATACCATCCCGTCCCATCATGCCTCTGCTGTCCTTCCCGTCCCGTAATGTTATATCCTGCCTATACCATCCCGTCCCGCTGATCCCCATCTCACCACCCCCCTCCACGACCCAGCGGCCCCACGCACTCCTCCCCCTCCCTATACCACTACTACCTCTAGCATCCTCTGCCTCCCAGCTCTCTCATCTCATCTCATCGCAGCATCGAAAGTCTTCAACTAGCACGCACCAAGACGCTTATTCAGAGACATGCATCATCACAATTCACATCACCTGGCCGCACAAAACGACACAACACACAAACCCCATCACCTCCAAAGACTCGAAAAGCCCTGAAAGACACCAAAAAACACACACGCATACACACACAGAGATCGCGCGTGTGAGACCAAGACCAAGACCAAGAGACTGAGTGAGAGAATAAAGGCGCCCAATGCATTCATATCAGCACCGAACACCACCAATATTTAAAAGGGTTTTAAAGGTAAAAAAAAAACAAAAAAAGGTTGTAAGTAGCATAGAATGCGCGAGCGGATGCCAGTCTAAAAGTTCGTTCCCTTTCCCATTCCCATTCCCTCCCATCCGTGCCTTCCTCCCTTCCTTTCCTTCCCATTCCCTTCCCATCCTTTCCATTCCATTCCCAAAAAAACAAACCCCTCCGAAAAACAAACAAAGACACAAAATTTACGCAAAACCCCCAACATAACAAAACCAAGACAAGACAGCAGAGAGACGACACAAACAGCAAAAATAACAAGACAAGCGAGACAAGAGAGTAGAGTAGTAGGAGCAGGATAGAAAAAGAACAGTTTGTGACAAGTAAAAACGAGACATTGACAGAATAGACATTTGGGGATATGATGCAAGTCGAATTTCGATTAACCCCCTCCCCTCCCTTCCTTCCCTTCCAATCCCATCCCTTCCCTGACCCTGACCCTGACCCCCTTTCCAGTCCCTTGCGTCCCGTTGTCCCGCTGATATCCTCCGCCCTACACCCTAATCCCCTGAACCCCGACGAGGTGTTATAAGAGAGATACAACGACGCCATAACCCAGCGGTCGACGTGATGAGTTCCCTTCCTCCTCGTACTTCGTCCATCCTCCCTTTCTCCACCTCCCTTTCCCTCCATCGCCTCTCCCTCCAAACAAAACAAAAAAACAAGATTATCTCAAACACAAAAAATTGTTATAATTCCTCCACTCCAACACCTCTCTCTCTCTCGAAAAAAAGAAGTCCAAAGCAAAAACAGCAGTAAGTTAAGGTTACGCAGCAGGCAGCAGGCAGCAGTAGTAGTAGTAGTAGTGGCAAGACAAATTTTTCTTTCCCCCCCCCTCCCAAGAAAAAAAAAGATGGGCGGTGTGTGATTTCGTCAACGGTTCGTTTCGTCGTAAAAAGGGGAGGTTTTGAGGTGGTTTAGGAGTTTGGTATGTAGGGGCTGTAGAAGTGGTGTACTGTGGGGGTATGATTGTGACTGAGTGGATGACAAGATGGGTGGGCGGATGTGGAGGGTGCAGACACGCAACGACGACGAGTCCCAGACCCTTCGAACGTACGATGCAACACCCACACACACACAACACACGGTTCAAACCGAACCTCACCCAACCCCACCCATCTAGCCATCTTCATCCACATCCTCCTCCTCCTCATCATCATCCTCGCTCGCCGCCCTCGCCTTAACGCGTTTACTCGGCGTCGCCTCCTCCCCATCCTCCGCCTTCCTCTTCCCCCCCGACATCGGCGCATTCGCATTCGGCGGCACCGCTCCCGTCCCCGGCGCGCCCGCACTCCCCTGCGTCGACGCACTCCCCTGCTTCGCCGGCGTCGCCGTAGCAGGCGCCGCCTCCGCACCCCCCTCCTCGCCCTCCGCCTGCTTGCGCTCAATCTCCGCTACCTCGTCGGCAGTCAGGAAACGTCCCCCCGGTCCGCGCGGCCGGCGCATCGCGTGGTTATGTCGCGACTCGTGGAGATACGGTTTCCTCCCCTTCGAAGTGAGGCGGAGTGCCTCCTCGAGGCGCTGGCGCGCGACGCGGCGTTTCAGGATGCGGTGGAATTGTTTCGCGTTGACGTAGAGCGGGCTCTCTTCCGCGCCCGCGCCGGCGACGAGCTCGGGCGACTGCGGGTGCTGTGGTGCTTGTGCAGGCATGGGTGGTGCGGCGGGGCGCGCGACGTGGTTGAGGGGTTGTGCTGGGGCGCCGGGGGAGCCGAGTTGGGTGCTTACGCGGCGGGGGTGGCCGAGTTGGTTTGTGAGTTGGTGTGGCGAGCGCGGGCGGCGCGCGGCGTCTTTCTTGAGGTTGAGGCCGCCCATGCGCGGGGAGGTGTTGGGGAGACTCGGGTCAGATGATAGGAATGGGTAGCCTTGGCCGGAGGCCGCGGCGGTGGCTGCCATGGCGGCGGCTTGTGTCGAGATGCCGCCGGGCATCCCGTAGTGCATGCCCTGCGGCTGGACGCCGTAGGGGGGTTGGTTGTACATCTGCTGGTGCACGGGGTGGCCCTGGCCCTGCGCGCCTTGCTGTTGCGACGGCAGGATGGGGGATGTCTGGCCGTGGAGCGCGTGTTGTTGTTGGTGCAGCGGCTGGTTTGTCGGCGACGTGAGGGATGCGCCCGGCCCCGGCAGCTGCCCGGAGTTGGGGTATGGGTTCTGTAGGTGGCCCTGGCTCTGAGGGTGGTGGCCTTGCGGCTGTTGTTGGTATTGCGCGTACTCCATCATTGGGACTACGGCGTGTCTAGGTAATTGTTCGCGGCGGCGAGCTGAGCTGCCTGGCGGCGGTCGCGCGTCGGATTCGGCGCGTCGGAATGCGTCGTGAAGCTCGTCGTTGGAGCTCTCTCGTTCTCACTCACTCTCGGCGCGCGGTTGGTTCGTGGGTGGTTGGTGGTGGGGGATGTGGGAAGTGACGTGTTGGCGGACTCGAGTCAGTCGCCCCGTCGTCCCGTCGCGTGTTTGGCGCGGAGATTGCGCAAAGAGCGTCGCGGGTATTGAAAGATTATACTGGCGAGCTGAAGCTGCGAAATTGGACGAACGATGATGTCGATGGAGATATGACGATAAGGCAATGGGTTGCGTGCGTGGGTGGGATTTCAGGCGACGCGGTCGGTCTTTGTTTGGCGCAGAGTGGCTGGGCGGAGACTAATGGCGAGGCCGAGTACTTTAATCTGATATGCTGGATGCGTTGGCAAGCGATGTGGTAGGGTGTACACCGTGGTCGAGGGCAGCCCCGGCATATGCAGGCTGAGGTCGGTAGGGCTTGCAAGTTGCTTGCCCAGGTTAGGCTGGACTGCAGGTGCAGGTTTTGGCGTAGTATTTTGTATTTTTGGAGGTTGGTATGTGTTGGTGGGGATTGAACACGTGAAGTAGGGTGATGTAGTGTGAGTAGAGTTGGTTGTTGTATGTATGTATTTGAGGTGGTGAGGTAAGGCAAGTTAAGTAAGTTTAGTCAAACTTAAGTCGACTTCGAGTAACTCAAAGTAAGTAAAATTCGAGAAAGTAACTTGGAGTAGAGTAACCACAGGTAACTCAGAGGTGAGATATTTGGGTATTTTTGGGGGGGAGGGTGGCTGCACAACGAAGATAGTCGTGGGAGGCGGGGGGGCGTCGGGGGGGGGGTGGTGGTGGTACTCTTCGTACTTCTCGTACACCTCTGATCGTAGCCTGGAATGGATCCCAAGAGCGAAAGAGAGGAGATGAGCTTGCGCTGAGCGGAGAAAAGCGACGACGAGGCGGGCGCTTATGGTCGAGAGATGGGCGGTAGGTACGGTAATAGTACGGCAATGTACAATGGTCAAGTACTTGTCAAGTTGGTAAGGCGCAGCAGGTAGGTAGGCGGTAGTCGTTGGGCGGTAGAGTGGACGTTCCGGGTAAGAGAGCGAGAGCTACTCGAAGGAACAGCCAGCAGCCAGGGCGTTTGTTTCGAGCTATTCGGGGGTACCTGTCTGTGCAGATTGGGATCTTGAGCTTGTTGGATCGCAGCTTCCGACCGCGCGCTTTCTCTTCCAATAAGTGATGCTGGTGGTGAATATAGCTTGGAGCGATCTGATCGGGATCTGATTTGATCGTTGAGGCTCCTCGTGCGGTGAGTGGGCGAGCGTGTGTGGTGTCGGAGCTTGGGGAGGGGGGAGGGGGGGAATTGAGCGGTGGTGAGTGGTGGTGAGTGGGCGATGGTGAGGTAGGTACTCGATTGGAAGTGGGTGGTTGGAGGAGAGAGGGAGGGTCCTTCCTTGGGTCTTGGTTACGGCCGCAGCGGGTTTTGGGGGTCTGTCTCTCTGTTCCCTTCTCTGCTCCCAGGATTCGTTCTGGGATTCTTTTTTGGGGGGGGATATTATTCGGTGAAATGGCGGACAATGGTTGGACGGTATGTATTTCGCTGGTGTTTTGGGGGTGTTTTGAGGGTTTTGGGGGGAGAATAATTGGAAAATAGGGAAATTGTGTGGAATGGAAGGTTTTGGTTGGAGGAGAAGAGAAAGTGGGAAGAAATTGACTGTTATGAGTGGTTATGAGTGGTGCGAATGGAAGTGCGTCAGAGCGAATGGGACTAGAGGAAAAGAGGGCTAATGGAACTAAATTTTGCTGAGCTAGCGAGAGTTTTAGTGGGTTAGTAAGTTAGTGGAAAAGTACATTGAGGCAGTATGTAGTTGTGGTGCATTTACAAAGTATCTTTCCACTAACCCGACCTTTGTTGTTGGCAGATTGTTGGCTGGGAGGGGGTGTGTGTGTAATCCACTTTTACAGTAATCCTCTTGCCTTGCCTCTCTCTCTCTTCCCTTCGTTCTCTCCGTGGTAAGGCGAGGACAAGGCGAGAAATACGTACCAGTACATCAACAAAATACGTACAGTACATCAACCGGACCCCGTCTCAGGCCAACTTCCCTATACTTTATACTGTGCAGCTTGGGCACTTTACGTGCGGTCGGACACGGTTCCCACGGTTGCGGACACCTGTCGCACAAGTACCACGCGTCCAGCGAGTACCGTCGCACGAGTACCACGAGTACCGCTCGCTACCCCGAGTCGCAGAGTCGCAGAGTCGCAGCATCAGCCAGACGGAGAGCCAAGTGCCAAGAGTAGTCAGTGCCAGTCAGCCAAGCCAAGTCCGGAGTGAGTTAGAGAGGGAAAAGGAAGAGAAACAGTCAAAGGGGGGGTGTGCACGGATCCAGCTGAGTGGGAGACAAAGACAAAGATGCAAGCAATGGGATCTCGTTATCTTCGTCACAGCCAGAACGTGACCAACCCCGTGACTGCCACAGTCCCAGTTCAGTCCAGCTCAGTCTCAACCTCTCGAGTTTAAGACCAAGCTGGAGTGGAACTTGAGCTGCGATATCGAGTTGATCTGGAACAGCTCGTGTGAGGTGAGATGAAGCTTGCTGCGAGCTGAGATGAAGCTTGCTGTGAGCTGCGTGCTGCGAGATGCGACGTGTACGCATGTCTGTCTGTTCTCAGCATCATCATGTGCTGCAACTGTAACCTCAACTGCAACTGTAACCTCAACTGCAACTGTACCAGAAACGCCTATACGGAAGTTCTACTATAACACAGAACACAGAACGACACCCAAACAGACCGAGAGCGTGTCTGTACCACATCCACGCTCTCAGCCCAGCACGTATTTTGTCAGCCGTACTCTATATCATCATGCCTTAATCCCTTTATCCCTCCTATGCGCAACCACACCTCCTCGTTTCATCTTCCTGCTCCCCCTCTGAGTAATCAACTAGGTGGGCCGGCTGGGGTGTGTTTAGCCACCACCACCACGTTACCACCCACACCCCCCAGATAATCCAAGATTCACGAAACGAAAAGAAGACAAGTCCAGTCCAGGCAGGCACTTCGTTCGAGTTTCCTCTTCCAGCCCAAGCTAGCCTCGTATTATACCTGCTCAAGCCCCGACGACGACGCGACGCGTGACTTACTTGTTCCTTCCTTCCCTTCCCTTCCGGCGGTTGACGTCGGAAATAAGGTTTCCCTCCGTCTCTAACTCATCTCTGGGAGGGAGGAAGATGGGAAGGATCAATCAATCACTGTATCCTGGCCTGGGGGATCCCGGTCTGCAATCACCGCAAATGGCTGAACTGGGCTGAGCTGAGTGGGAGATTAACCACTACCACTGTCACTAACACCGGTGTCGCTGTCTGTCTGTCCTCGAGACCAGGCTGTCGTAGCACAGTTCCAGCCAATTTACCCAACGCGGCTCATCCTCGTCATCGTGCCCGAGCTCCTCTTCGCCAGGATAGAGTAGAGTACAGTACTCGACGACTAGAACAGCCACAGCAACCGGGACTGGAAATGAGACTGGGGATGAGACTGGCGACATCAGAAATGCCGTCATATCCCATATCCCTTCCACCTCAATCCCGAAAAATCAGTTTAATCCCCGACGCCCTGTCCGGCTGGGCGTGCTGGCTGGATGGATGGGCTGGGCCCCGACCACACCACCACACCACACTCACTCCACCGCCAGCTCGGGCCCCTCGCAACCCTCTCGCTCACCGTCCTGCATCTGTCAGGTCAGTCAGTCAGTTAGTCAGTCTGCGCTGTCTATCGATGACATCCCCCCATCCCTTCATCCCAGATACCCGCACTCCAGTATGGATACCCTAAGTATATCTCCCCATTCTATAGCACCACCATCCCAGGAAACAGCGCAAGAATAGAAACACCGCGCCACTGTGGCCACGGGGGCAAAAAGTCGGTGTATTGACCGCAACTACGTGCGGATAGGTATTTGCACCGCCTGCTGTGCTGTCCGTTTCTTCGTCCCGGGCCGTGCTGTGATGTGATGTACACGCGAGGCAAGTACCTACGCCACACACGCACGCACGTAGGCGCTGGCTAGGCGGGTGGGCGTGCACGGGCGGTATGTGGATGGATCTTTGGGGGGAGATATCACATCGCTTCACATCCATCTCCACGCACGCATCCACCGACCGACTGACCTGATTGTACATAGTTTGGACCCTGGGATGTGTGTGATGGGATGGTTTGATCTGCAGCGCGAGTCGAGTCGGCGGTTCGGTGTGCGGACGAGATGGGGAATACCAAGCGATTACTGTACAGAACAGAGGAGGGATGTTACGGAGGAATATCTCAAATCCTGATGGCCGTTTGAGGAATCCCAGCCAGGAGTGAGAGGAGTAAAGACGATGGGGATGGGTATGCAAGAACACCACAGCGGGAGAAACGCGACGACGGAGACGGAGAAGAGAGGCGCCACTCTTTGTGTTACAGGACGTGTCTAATTTTTTTTTTTTTTTTATGCTCATCGCCCATCACCGCCCATCACCCATCCCATGCCATTCTTCTCCGGTGTAGGCGATACTCGAGTATCTTGTCCAGGATGGAACTTGGCCTTGTCTGGTGTAGGAGGAGGCGAAAAGAAACAAGCCAGCCACCGACGGCCCCAGCTCATCTCCGCGATTTTAAGTGTCGTTCATCTCCGTCTCCCATCCTTCCTTCACCGGGTCATCCCATCCCATCCCATCCCCGTGCAACATCCATCCCCGTGATACACACCCCAGTCTGGGACGTCACGTCACATCCTGCCTCCCAAAAAGAAATTAAAAATCAGAAAATAAAATCGGAAAATACCTGTATTTTCGTGTATTTCCTTTTTTCTAACTGGTCCACACCACCCTTTTTACGCGCTGAGCAAGGGCAAATCATAATTCACCCCTACGCCTCGAATTTCGCACCCCTGCACGGAAACCCCCAAACAGCACACCGCCCAATCACACACCCTGAATGGGGTAGAGGGTGATGGGAGTCGGTCCTATACACGCTGACTGGCTGCTCCGTCACCCTATCCACCCCATCCACCCAATCCCCGGAGTCGCTCTCGCTCTCGCTCCTCGGTCAGTCAGTCAGTCAGCTTTCGCTTCGTGGGGTGCGTGGGTGGGAGATGATCCGGATGGGATGGGTTTGGTTCCTTGACTGTTTACCCTACGTATTTGGCGCCAAGGATAGAGGCGGATGTACGTGAACGACGACGCGATAGGGAGAACAGGTGATTCAAGTGCACGTGCGTAACGCGTATCTGCTCCGGGTTTGGAGGGCATAGGAGGACGGGGACGGGGATGGGAGAGGATGGGAATGGGGAGACGTCACGCGTAGCCGCTTAATTGGATGCGCGACGCGCTGATGCTCGAGGAGGAGGAGCGACTGTAACGAGAGTGACGACGAAGCGGCGATCCAGATCCAGTGACCTCCCTTCCCTCGAGAGGCAGCTCAACTGTTCATGGGAAAGGGATGCTGATCCAGTGACCTACCTGCGTTATACGTACACTCGTCACGGTTTCAGTATTCTCTACGACTTCCATCCCATCCAATACCTCCTCCCCCTCCGTCTCCCTCCACATATCCCACCACACTGCTACTGCCAATCCCCCATCCTCAAGTTGACAGCCAATCTCTATCCGCCCTCCCCCCCAAGCCGCTACACCACCATCGCACCGCGCCGCACCGCCCGCGTGAGACAGCACTACTAACACTACTAACACTATCACCTTCCCGCCTCCACCACCGCCGCCGCCTCTGGCGCTCAGCAAGCGAGATCACTGGTGGGGGCGAAGGGTCTTGTCTCGCTCCAGCTCCCGTCCGGTAACTCTAGTTTGTTTCTCTGTCTCTCGAATATGTGCAGGTGATCGGGCGGGAGGGGGCGAGGTGTTTGGGGGGTGTTTACAACGCGTCGTCGTCGAGGGAGGATGAGTCGCGGGGTCCATCCATACATCGCTGCCGTGACGCTGATGGGGAAGCGACATGCGCGAGAGGGAGAGACGGAGGTAGGCAAGATGAGGCGTGGCGAGGCGAGGTGGACCGGGGGCCGCGAGACGAGGCTGAGACGGGCGTGGATGCATGGCACCGAGTTTAGATCGTAGGGCTTTGAATAGAAGACTGCATATAGGTGTTTATCCACCCTCTGCACAACAGCATCCTCCATCCCATCCCCATCTCAAATCCCCAGAAATAAACCACACCAGTCCAGTCCGCCTCACCCTCCCTCCCTGCGCCTCCCCAAACCCAAACCCAACCCATCCACCAAACCCAACCACAAAACAAACCCCATCTCAATATCACATCAGGCACCCAACCCCCCCAGCACCCAATCCAAGCCTGCAAACGAGCCAAGACACGCGTTCGTCGTTGTGGTTGGGTGGAGGGTGTACAGGAGGCCGCATGAGGTTTTTATCACGTGAGTGGGGTGTGTGTGGTGGCTGGTGGCCAATGGGTTTGGGGGGTGGGGGAACGGGGGAAGGAGAAGGAGTTTGGGGGAGAAAGGGGGATGGGGAAGGGTGAGGTGGTAGTGAGGCGGGTGGGAAAGGGGGGAGAGGGGGAAGGGAAGGGGCCGGGACGGGACGAGGAACTGGTGTGGTGGTGGTTTACTAATGTGGGAGTTGCGTCACTGAAGTGAGAAACGATAGTGAGAATGCAGATGAGTGTTTGTGTGTGTGTGTGCATTCGTTACAGCTAGATACAGCTAATACTCCTCCCCTTCAGTATTCACCCCTTCCCCTTCCCCTTCCTCGTCGCATCACACACTTCCACTTCCACTTCTCTCCCCATTTCCCCTTTTCCCACCCCCCTACCCCACCACCCCCAACCAACCCCCACACCCCACCATAACACCAAGACCGAAAAAAAAGAACCCAAATATTGAGGTCTAATGCTTTTTATACCCCCCCCCCGTACCCCATCCATCCATTCCCGCTTCATTCGGCAAGTGTTCATATACAGAGTAAGTAAGAAGAAGAAAGGAAGTTGTAAGTAGTAGTAGTAGAAAAAACAAAACACAGAACGTCATCATCCCACGGTATGTCTCGGGAGAGCATTAATAGAAAAAAAGAAAACAAGCAAAAAGAAAGTAAAAAGACGCAAAAAACGCAGACAAGATAACCCGACCGGCCGACCCCGCGCAACGCAATGCATGATGATCCCTTTTCCGTGAAAAAACAATAAATGATAACGCCGTTTGTAAGCAAAAAATTTCCGAAGTCCTGTGTTGTGGACCGGAAGAAACTGGGCAAGAGCCCGAGGTAGCTGGACAAGGACGGGATGAACAGTATGTCCATACAGTGCTCAGAGAGTTCAGAGACCCAGGCAGAGGAGGGGCAGTACCCCACGTATCCCTTGCCCAAAGAACAAAACCTCACACAGTAGCCCGACATCGCAGCGCACCACCCCAACTACCTCCTCCACCCCACATTCCAAATAACATGCGCAATATCCCTCGCCGTATTAACCGTCTCCACGACCCTCCCAAACAACCCCTCCCCCACAATATCATCCTCGTCCTCCTCGAGCGGCATAAACATCCCCGACGGCGTGCGCCTCATCCCCGCCACCTGCGCCTCCTCCGAGATCTGCAGTCCCGCAAACCGGTCTTGGGCGAGCGACACGCTGTCGCGGCGCGGTGGGAGAGGAGGGGGGGGCCAATCGTCGTCATCGTCTAGAGCGGAGGACGCGGGTAGGGATAATGGGAATGCGCGCGCTGTAGCGGTGGAAGAGGAGGATGAAGGGCGGAGCGTCTCTTGTGATGGTGAGGGAGAGATGGAGAGCGACCAGCTACTGCTGTGTTTTAGCGCCGACTCTGGCGGTTCGGGGGTGTCTTCGCGGTATTTGAGGGTGGTGGAGGGGAGCATGGCGATTGTTTCGATGTCGGTGTTTGGGGTGACTGGAGCCGGTTTCTTGGCCATGGGGGGGAGTTTGCGTTTCGATGACGAGCGCTTCATCATTATTGCGCCGTCGTCCGAATCGCTGTCGTCGGAGTCGCCGAGGCCGTCGGAGGGATACGCGATAGCGTCGTCGTCGTCGTCGTCATCCCCCTTCATCTCGAGCGCGATGCACTGCTCCACCTGCTCGTTGAAGTGGATATGCTTCTTCTCCGTGCCGGGGGATGTGATACCCGAGCTCGTGACTGAGGGGAGCAGACTTGTGTTTTCCCTGCTGCGGCGTCGGGAAACGAGCGAAAAGGCGCCGTAGTCGGAGATGGCGCGGCCCATGTAGGGGCGGTCGCGCGAAGAGGATGAGAGGGAGGCGCCGGATTGTTGGGCTTGGACGGCTGCGGCGGCTTGTTTGAGGAGGGAGGAGGCGGAGAGGGAGCGCTGGAGCATTATCTCGGACATGCTGCGCTTTTTGAGGATCGGCTTCTTGTGGAGGAAGGAATTGGATTTCGAGATGCGGCGGCTGCCAATCGGGGGGGTGGAGGGCATGAAGGGCTTGCCGGAGCCGGTTTGGAGGGGGCCGTAGAGCCAGGTTACGTCGCAGTCTTTTAGCCTGGGGGAAGTTAGTATGGTGTTATTAGAACAGAGTAGCTAGGACTTACCAATTCAGCGTTTCAGGCGACACAGTCTTGAGCTTGTACTTGTTCTTGATCCAAGTCCGCCAAGACGCGTTTTCTAACCTGGCGCTATTGCTGTAGTTGCCTCGTTTTGATACGATATGCTGCCACGACGACCAAATATCCTCCTCCCGCCAATTATGTGATAAGTAATCCACGTGCCGCGACGGCTGCGAGCGTATCGCTGTGTCATCCTCGGCATGCTCCACGAGCTCTGGGGAATCAGGTCGCGACGCGTCAGTCGACGCAGTATTCGACGTGGGCGAGACGGTGTATGACTCCCCATTACCGCGCGGACTCGCAGGTGGCTCCAGATCTTCGGATTGGTCCTGATCGTAGTATCCTACCTCGTCATACGAGGGGAACACGATCTGATCATCATCCTGGTCGTCCGCGCAGGATATGCTGCTCGCGGGTGTGGAGGGGAAAGATTCGGTAGTAGAGAAGGATTCGGTGGTGGAATCGGCGGTGTGGACCGTAGGCGGTGGCGAGTGTGCGGGCGGCGGAGAGGAAGCCAGGGGTGGGGAGACGGTGTTGTAGGAGATCTGGCTGTGTAGGTCTGATTTCGACGGCGAGGGCGCAAGAGGCGCGTATGATGAGTTTGTGAACTTCCCCGAATGCGACCTCTTGAGCGAACTGGATGAGAAATACCGATTCTCGTCGGCTGATAATACCACAGCCATTGTCGCGTGTGTGGAGCGTGGGCTGCCTCGGAGTCGGGGGGGGGGGGTTCTGGGAGGGGAGAGGCGATATATGTCTGTTTATGGTCGAAGCGACCTAGACTCGTGCCCTTTTATCCTCCTCTTCCTGGTGCCCGTGGCGGTCAAGGTTGGTGGTGGCCCGCCTCTCATGGGACGGATTGTGCAGGCGGATGCAGGACCGGAGGACGAGACACGTCGGAGATCCGCACGTTTAGTTTCGCAGCATGAGACAGACGTGGGGGGCCCCGTCTAGATCGTCTGTTGCCTGTGTCAGGGCAGCGAGTCTTTGTGACGATATCGAAGATAGGCGAGGAATCGATGATGGCCTTCGACTTTTCGACTCTTATGGGTGGTGGTGCTAGCGTTGACAGGGCGGCCGGCGGTGACGGATCGAATGACTGTTTGAACCGTAGATTGTGGGGTGATATGATCTGATCTCTCGTTTCGTGAAGGTATTTTGCGGGGGGTGAGACAGTTGTGGGGAGAGAGGAGAGTATATTAAGGTAATTATTGAGAGAAAGTAAGATATAGAGTCGAAAGATGGAGAGGGAGTTCAAGAATAGAGAGACAGAAGGGGAGTAGTAGAGTTTATTTGTTGAGGTTGTTAGTTTTTGCAGGGAACAGAGGGACAGCCATGGGCTGGAAGGGTAGTAGGAGTAAGTGAGCGACGGAGAGTGGAGAGGGATGAGATCGCGAACTGAATTTGGCATGGGGTGGTTTGGTTTAGTCGGCCGGGGTAAGGGCTAGTGGATGAAGTTGCAGTAGTCGGGTTGGGAGTGAGTGGTTGTGGAGGGATGTGCTAGTGGAGTGGTAGTGAATACATTCGTACAGTAGTGGAGTGGGTGCAGCTAGCGAAGCATTTTTCTCCATTTTCCACTTTCCATTTTCTGCTCTGGCCATTTTCTGCTCTGGCCTTAGCGTGGATAAGGAGCCGTGCGCAGTGATATGCACGAGATGCAGGAGAGACAGAAGAGACAGGAGAAACAAGACAAAACAAGGTAATCCAGAACACCCGTCTGATGAGCCAGGAGATGTTTCTATATCAGGGAACAATGCGACAATACCATCGAGATAGCTTCAGAATGAGGACAATCAGCGGGGTGATGGCGTATGTGTGGAGAGGGGGAAGGAGAGGCGGACTGTCGACCACTGCCTATCTGGTCCATCCGTACCTCTCCCGTCGACGAGTCCAGGTCAGTCGACTGGAAGTTACGATACAACAAGGAGCGCTATATAGACGCTGAATGTACTGTACATACCAGTATATCAATCAGTATACTCTACTCTGCTCTACATAACAATCCATACATACTATGCATAAACCTTGCTCAATTACATCGTCTCAAGGTCTACAAGGAAAGCAAAGACTCTCCAAGCTTCACTTACCACCACTTACCTAACACTAACCAACCGCTAACCTATTATTACTCGCAGGCCTAAACAGTCATGTCCAGCCGTCCAGCCGTCGAAGACATCCCAAGAAGTCCAAGAGGACTCGATCAAGTAGCCCCATCCCCAGTGGCAAAACCACGCAAAACGAGGCAAAACCCAACCGCATCCCCACAGAAACAATGCGCATCCGCTCCACATCAAGGGCCGTCCAAGGGCCATCCGATACCTAATCCCGCATTCCACCGCCGCCGAGCCCCTCGTCTGTCCCGTCTATAACACCGAGAACATGAAGGAATCCGTCAGGGTGGCGGTTCTGCCCGGCAGATTTTCGAGCGCGCGCAACGAAGCCGAGAGTCGATCCATGAAGGCGACAAAACCCGTGCCTTCCGCAGGTGCTCGTGCTCAAATGATGCCGTGCCGCGGTACGTTTTGATTGAACAGAACTGATTTCTTAGGGGTACTTGTCACGGGATTGATTGAGTCCCCTCTTCACCATCCCATGGTAACTACCAACGAAGAGATGCAGAGACGTCAGTTGACGCCTTGCCATATGCCGATTTGTCGAGGTCGCTAGGTCGGTGGCCTGGATCGCGCAACCGGTGTGGAGAGTTGCATGCGGCGTCTGACATACATACCGAACTGCATACAGCAACCCAGTACAACATACACTGGATGTACAGGAGTTAAGTTCGTTATATCCTGCAGTTCGTTCCATAGGGTTGTTGTGTTGTACATCTATGGCTATGGCTGTACAAACTACATCATACATACACAAAACGCAGAGCGTAGCCTATACAGTCAATACACCACCATCACGCAACCGGGCACCTGGGCTGCACCATCGGCCCCTACTGGCCGCTCATCCTGAGCACAGTCAAGCGTCCGCTAACAGCTGTCCATGATGTGATAACCAGAGCCAGCCATCCATGCACACCCCGATAGAGTACAAAGTACGTAGCTCTTAAGGTGTGTCAAAGTGTCAAGGTTTCGAGGTCAGCATCCAGGAACAATGGCGACAGCTTGCACACCTCCACGCGGAGGTGGGGGTCAGCACGTAACTCCAGACGGGATGTTCGAGTTGGGATATCCGGTGAAGGAGTGTGTGTATATGTGTTGTATGGATATATGTCGACGATGCACGACAATCAAAACTGCAAGTTGTAGATACGGATTCCAGAACCTACATGGCTTCAAAGTACCATTTGTCCGTAGGGACGGACAATAACGACCGCAATATCTCTCGGTCCCCCTCCTTCCAGCCCCCCTATCTCTACGTATCTCTACAATCTGAATCTCCCCTCGTCATCCCTCGGACCGAGCCTGCTCGAGATAACTCAACGGCCAGCTAGATTTCCTTTAGCTATCCTCCTTCCCGCATTACCATAGTCCTCGCGCCTGATCAGCGCTCGTTATCGCGACCTCTGACGTCCCACCCCCTTCACGCTATCTCCTCCTTCCCCATCTACTCACGGCAGCGCGCCACAGCTGCAGCCTCTACAGTAGCTGTAACAGTCGCACAGCGCCTATCAACACTACATCACATCACGCTGCGGACAATTTACGCCCCACCTGCTTCCGGTGAGAAGACACGCGCCCTCCCCCCCTACTGCTCCCACCCCCCTAGCCACCCAACTTCCCCCTTCAAAACCGTTGTGCCACCACCTGCACGCCCATCCAACTCCGGCACCCGTCCGCGACAAACACCAGCGCGAGTACATCCCTCTCCTCGCCGCGCAAAGGTACTCTACTCTACATACCCACCACCGCGTCTCTCCTCCGCGGCGAACCGGGGTCGGGGAAGCGCACCCAATGCGTCCTGCACACCCGTTAGATCCACGTGGGATGTCTCGCCTTATCAGCGTTGTCTCACGCCCCCGGACTGGTCTCCAGGTACGCATTTGCCGGTATACCGTGTAGGCTGCGTCGGAGCGCGGAGATGCATTTCTCACTTGTGAAGCGAGCGCATCGCACCGCGGCGCGGCCAGGCATGAGATGGCATACATAGCATGAGATATGTTGGGTTCGGAATCAGCATGTGGAAATCGGCAGCGAACATACCCAACCTCGGACTCACGCGCATCGCCGCTCAACTCCCATGGGAGTTGAGCGGCAACCGATTCTCCCGATCCCGATCCTTCCCATTCCCATTCCCGTGCCAGTCGCCACTCGCCACTCCTAACTCTCCCGTACTGTACCACCCGCGATGCGAACAGAGACACTCACACCCGCATTCCAACCCCATCCACCCCGCGCCCCGCATCCGGCGCGATCTAGAGGGAGTGAGTGAGTGAGACAGTAGTAGAACAGTGATCCAGCGCCCACACGGCTACCCCGGAACCCGGGCCCCGGGGTATACAGTTGAGACGCGACGCGAGCAGCGCGATTTCAGTTGTGGTGGTACGCTGGGTGTCTGGCTTGTTTGTTGGGTTTGTTTGATAGCGCATGACGTCCCGGTTCCAGCGCGAACAGTTCGTATCTCGCAATCGATATCTCAGCTCGGCGCCCGCCTATCTAAAACAGACAACTGACCAAACAAGAGCAAAAAAAATAAAAATAAAAACAAAAGAATTAGCAATTGCATGTTTCGATCATGCGACCTCCGGGTTATGAGCCCGGCGCGCTTCCGCTGCGCCAAATTGCTTTGCTTTGTTGTGATGAGGATCGCTTGTTGGGGTTCTTGTATTACTGAGTCATGGCTAGATTTTTTTATAATGAAGTTATATCCTGATTTACAACTTAGACATTTACTTATCGTAGGTTCCAATAAGCATTTTCGTGTTTAGATCATGCGACCTCCAGGTTATGAGTTCGGCGCGCTTCAGTTGCGCCAAATTGTTTTATTTGTTTGTGATTGGGACGACTTGAGGAGGTGACTGGCAGATTTGTACTACAATAAAGCTATTCTTTGATTTGACAAGTTTTTGATATTTACACAGTGTAGGTTGGAATCACCTTTTTACATGTTTCATATTACATTTATAACATGCTTGCTTTTGTAGACTATATATTGCCTTTTCTAATCCCTAGAATATGACGGCATAATTAACACTTTCAAACCTAAATTATATCAGATAACTTCAACTAGACCATATACCTAGTCCAAGATGAGATATACACCCTTTACCATACTTAGGTAAGCATGTTATGCCTTGTATAGATTTAATCACTACAATGCTAATATCGCAAGCCTTTCCATCTGTGGTTTGTACTAACAGCGAGCTTCTGCAGTTCACGTCCACTAATCATACACGCAGGAGCTATGGCGCAAATTGCGTGGCCGGGAAATTTGTGCCAAAAGGCAGGTGCGACTTGCCACTTGATTGGTCTTGAGTCCTGCAGCGGTATCCACGACGTTGTGGTGGACCTGCCGTGCGTAGGAAAAGACGTCCTTGGAATAGGGTGTTGTTGGCATGCGACGCCCCCGACGACGTAGTTAATTTTCGGAAGAAGGACCGGGGCTACTGGTTGTCGGAGAAGGGGCATCAGTCGTTGTATGGAGTTCTCCATCGGAGTTTAAGCTCGGCCGGCTGATTCGTGGATTTCTGTCTTTTCATGGAGGAAATTTGACTGATTTAGACGACGATGGAAAGCCGCAGTGTAATCGTCTAATAAAGTCGAATTGTCTCTCTCACAACGATATCCCTAGCCCGCCAAGCATCACCAAACAATGATCGAAGCCCGCCCGGCCGATCGATTACCCGCGCTACTTCCCGTACTCTAACAGCCCGCCCTTGCCCTGTCCTTCCTTCCTTCCCTATCCCAACCACCAGCAAACCCACACCCATGCCATCCAAGAATCCCATCCCATCCACCCACTTCATCCCAGCCCAGCCTATCAACCCCCCATCGTGCGCTCTGGTCTAGACCATCTATTCGGGGAACGGATAACAAGGCGGCCATTGTATCTTCTACACCACCAACAACAGTGTGTGTGTGTGTGTCAGATCCCGGCGCGTAATGGTATGTTATATTGCAAGTACAGAAGTATACCAGTATCTCCTCGGGCTGGTACGCGGATCGGCAACTCCAGCGGCGAGTGTGCCTCGTAGGGCGGCTAGGGGGGTGGGCTAGGGGTCGAAGGACCGGGGGAGGGGTTTACACGTGCTAACGATGTGGGATGGCTGGCGATTGCGTTGAGGTTCTTGAGGTCGATGATGCTGCACTCGGGTGGAGAGGAGACGAAACGCAATATGCTTACGACGAGGGGTATTGGGACTCCAGATCGACCGGGACCGCTGCCATGAACAATCTCGATCAGTCGATCTCGACCTCGTATAGCTCACTGTACCTCTACAGCTCCAAAAGCAATGAGGTAATGTCCTGCGCGTCCTCCTGCAAGCTCCCCTCTATTATAGCTACCCCTCCGTCAGCACCAGCGATATCATCCCTCCCGATATCCATTCCATTGACCCACTCATTGGCCGCCCCCACCCCCCCTCTCTCCCTCCCTTATCGATCGTCCCGCATAAGCATCCCAGCTATCTAGCGCGGTAGCGGTACTGGTGCGGTACTGCATCTGCAAGACACGATTCGAGACCACCCCATCCCTCCCCACCACAGCGAATCAAGCCTCCACCCCTATCCCCTCGCGTACGTCGAGCTCGCCACATGGGCATTGCATCGCTATCTATAACCAGCACACCCTCAGCGCGATGGAAACGTCTAGGTGCCCTCTCACCGCTCCTAGTTTGCCGTCTCTGTCGGAGGGCAGGAGGGTGTGGCTCCTTATCCTGTGGCGCCTACGCTACACTCCCTCCTCCTATCTACCGGCCCATAACCCGTTCTCCACGCCACATAGCTGCTTCTTGACACCTGCATTGCGGCTTGCATTCTTCGCGGCATAACTATGGGTCTGGGGGTGGAGTGAGGTGAGGGGAGCGTAATGCAACGCGGCTTTCCTGATGAGGGGATGCGGGCCGTTACGGAGTCGATGGAGGTGGAGACATGTGAATGGGAAGAAAGAGAGCGCGGTATCACGTGAAGGTAGGTGGTGGTGGTGGTGGTGGTGGATAGGGGTAGATGGTGATGAGAGAGCGCGGTATCACGTGAAGGTAAGTGGTTGTGGTGGTGAATTGGGGTAGATGGTGATGAGGTTGATTTGGTTGCCGTTGGGAATAGGGGCGTGGTGGGAGACAGGCAAAGTAACAGAGAGGAGGGGGATATGATGTGATATGATCTCGCCCATTTCCACTGTGACTGTCTGTCGGAAGTAAAATTCACGTTATCCAACAAAATGTATTCCTACTTCTAAGTTCGTTTGCTCCCTGAGAAGGGGGCATGTTGCGTTTTCGGCCCCAGGGTCTCATGGAATGAGGGGAAATGGGTGGTGCTTGTCCATTTCCTCACTCGTTGCAATGTAGATCTCAAATGTATCTATATATGGTGAAGAGCCAGGGAGCTTTAGTTCGAATTCGAATACCCTTTATTTTCTTTCCGTCTTAAAGTCCTTGTTGTATCTCTGTGTGTGGATGCCATTCGAGAGCTGGAGCGTGGGTGAGGATCTCCTAGGCCGCGACCCCTCATCTCTGTATCACCGTCCTCCTCTCTCTTCTCCCTTCCTCTCCATCACACGCCTGTGCCCCTTCGCTGAGGACGAGGTTATCTACCGCCCAAGAAACGTACTATACATTCGCCCTATCCAGCCCTGTTATTAGGGAGCGGCATGGAGTTGGGGCCGCTAGATGCTCACTTTATAGGAACTGTAGGAAAAATAAATGCTGGTAATCATTTAAGTATGTCATGAAGGAAATGAGATATATACAAGGCGATCCAAGGCCCCCGGTCTTTAACCAAACATAGGTACATTTGAGGTCCAAGTTGCAATGTAAGCACTTGGAGGTAAGAAAAAGAGGGTCCTAAACATCTCAGCTATCAGGAAGAGACGTGCTATCGCGTAAGTTATCATAGTAGGTATTATTAGAAAACCACTGACGACGTCCAACTGATCATCAGTAATGGAAGGAAATAACTGTCCTATGAGATAGATGATTACAAATATCAGTCCAAATAACGAGCAATATAAAGAGGCAACTCGCCATATGGTCCTCTCAACTAGGGTAGGGAATTCAAAATTCCATGCTAATAGGTGCGGTCCACCGAAGAAGAGAACGCCGAACATGAATGTGTAGAAGTCGAGATCGCTCTTTGGTCGGTGGGCGGTGCCGTTCGTGAAAGCGGTTTGGCCTATTTTAACCTCGGGAAATTCGTCAATGCGATGTGGATCTGCCCCTCTAATGATCTCCGTGATTTTAGAAGGTATGGGTCCTCCCCAGTGAAAAAAATCTATCGGAACCGATACATCCTTGGGGCTAGACCAGTAACAACCATAGAGAAGAAGTGCGCAGACTGAGAACGCTATCACGGATATCTCTAGCTGGGAGATTGCAAGGCCGCGAATGGCTCGTGTGATGGCGCTCGAAATCGTCCAGATGATTTGAGCCGCGGCTATTCCCTTGGCGAAGATATCCCCCTTCGAATGGTCGTCAATCTCGGCCTTGGGGATACATGGAAGTGTGATGTGTCCCTCAGATCGCAACTTCAGGATAGTATCTAGGTCCAAGATGTACCATTCCGTCGTGACCTGCTCAAACTCAAACTCAAACCCAGAAGGATCCTTGCCAATACGATCCGACTTGCCTCGTATAACAAACCCACCCATATCTGCAAATGTCGTATGGGCTAGCGTCCACGGAACGTGGTCGGCGTCAGCAAAAGCCTTGATCTTCGGATGCTGTTCCCGAGAGTTGAGGAGTCTCGAGGTACCATAGTACAGAAGAAACTCGGGGGCCAAAACTGTCGTGAGCATCCACTTCGCTTTGCCCCAGAATGCTTTCATCCCCCATTTGAGATCCCCCCATACTCCAGGGTCCCGACCGTCCCTCTGTTCTGGTACATTGAGGTGTAGAACAGTCCAGGTGCACGCAAATATAGTGAACAGAGAACTCCATAGTATATCCAATGTCCCACGTGTAGGAGGTGAACCGACATAATTGACGGCCTCTTTGGGGTTCGTACACTCTGGTTCAAACGTTGTATATGCCTGAGCAACTTGAGAAAAAGCGCAAACTAGGACAAGGGTGCATCCACTTGAGAACCACATTGTATGGGGCATGAAGGCGGTTTATTGATTTGGAGGATTGAACGCGAAGAGGGTCAGAGACCGAATTTGATGCGCTTGATATTCGCGGCGCGACGAAAACCCTTTTAGAGGCTATGGATAAAGTTGAGCTTGTGAGGCTTGCAATATAATGGATCGGAGTACCACAGAGACCGAACTTGCTGTGCTTGATATTTGTAGAACGACAGCCCCTTCGAGAGGCTAGACTTGCGATATAATGGATCTGAGCATCGCCAGAGACCACGCTTCCTGCGCTTGACGTTCGTAGATCGACGGCCCTTCGAGAGGCTAGTCTTGCGATATAATGGATCTGAGTGTCGGCATCGTCTGTATCGAAAATTAATAGCCACAAAGCCAAAATACAGGGGGGAATATCATGTTATGTATAGTGTTGACGGCAAGGCTGCGCCTATAATTATCTCGCGCTACAATGCATGCTGCTTCACTCTTTCAGCTGCCAAGCTCTTTACCGCTATCTTCTAACGATCCTCTCATTGTTGCTGCGGAAAGTTCCTAACGATTTGTGGAGTCGAAGGCTGGGGCTGGGGCTGTGGCTGTGGCTTCACCACCCATGCTGTAGGATCTGTGTGCGCAAGGCTAGCCTTATAGTTGGGCGTGCACTTTTAGTGCCAAAGCAGATTAACAAGGTTCTTTCACCGGTCATCCTTCTCACCTATGAGGTTCTTCCTGTCGCGGCACAACGCGTTGTAAATTTGAGACCTACTTTTTGGACTGTCGAGGTTGTCGCGATCACAAAATAAGGGCAAGGGCGGGGCGGGCGGCGAGGCTCTACCCGCTAGGCTAGGTGACACTAATTATAACTTTATTACACGCGGTGCTTCATACAACTCGTATTCACGAAAGTTGCTACAGAGGTGCCACATCCGTCAAAGCCACAAGAGGCTAAATTACTGGCAAAATACAAAGCCGCGACTACATTTACAAAGCTCACGTGATATCCCATATTCACTCTCCCCAAACCCAACGACGACCCCACCATCTTCCCCGCACGCACAGCTCTATCTCTAGCTCTCCCCAATCTCTCCATGAAGGGGGACTAGCCCAAGCCTGCCGCCGTGTCTAGCTCTCCCCCGATCTACACCAAGGGGACCTAGTCCACGCCTCACAACCTCACCATGGCGGTCGCCGCGACGGGTCCGGCACATCCACCCACCCCCTCCACCACCCTCACAACCTTCCCCCTCTTCCCCCACCTCCCCCCCGAAATCCGCCTCTCCATCTGGACACTCTCCCTCCACCCCCGCACCCTGGAACTCCACTCCCCCCGCGCCCACTACGCAAACCCACACAACACCTCCCCCGACTCCTCCCTCGGTCCTCCCCCCTTCCAATCCCGGTCCTACAACCCCGCTGCCCTGTCCACCACCCTCGAGTCCCGGAATGCCGCGCTGAGGACATACTCGATTGCCCTCCCGTTGGCGTCGGAGATGCATCATCGCCCCCCCTGGGCGCAACGACGTGTTCTGTATATAGCGCCTGATAGGGACACCCTCGTGTTACTGGGTGATGAACCGACGATCAAAGTCTCGCGGCTTGTGAAGTGGATACGCGACCACCTCGCCGCTCAAGCTTCGCCGATTGCGGGGTTGCGGAATATAGGCATCAGTGCGAGCCAGTTCGCGAGTAGTCAGGGGGCGATGATATTACGCTTTGTGGGGAGGGATTTGTTCGTTGATGTTGAACGGTTTGTGCTTGTTATTGGGCCGAGACCGGGGTGTGGGACGGAGGTGAAGCCGCCGGAGGGGTGGGATGGGGGGAGGTGCTTGTTGAGAGAGTTTGGGGATCCGGGGGTGGAAGAGGTGGAGAGGGGGCATGGGGAGGAAGAGAAAGAGCAGCTTAAGGGTTTTCAGAGGGGGGTGGGGAGGCAGTTTAGGGAGAAGGCGGGGTGGATGGCTGTGGGGAGGAATCGGATGAGGATTGCGAGTGTGTATTTTGAGAATGGGTGGTGAGATGGGGGGTTAATGGGTTTATGTGGGCGTCGAGGGAAGTTTGGGGGATATGGGGGGTGGATGGCTGTTGGGAGGAATCGGATGAGGATTGCGATTGTGTATTTTGAGAATGGGTGGTAAGACTGGGTGGGTGGGTTGGTATGGCCATGGATAATGGCAGATGTAATGTGTAGTTTTATCCAAATAGGTGTGCTGTATATCCAAACCCATTTCCCCTTTTTCCTACAGCCCAACCCAGATCCAAAACAAAGTCCAGATTATAACATATGTATATGTGTGTGTGAACTGGCCCCGTTTACGGTCGGAGCCGGAACGTATATCTTACAGTATCATGAGTGAATCGCAGTTCTTCTTTGAATTCCGCACGGACGGGGCTCTTTCAAAGCCACCAGCCAGTTCGAGATGATTCTCCTGATCAGGTATAAAGAACCACCCCCAAGGTAACTCAAAGAACCGCGCGAGAACGCGCCAGTAAACCCCCCCTCACCAAAGGACCAAAAAAAGGACAAAAAAGACAAAAAAGAAAGATACAGTACCAATGAAAGTATAAAGAACCCCCAAGGTAACTCAAAGAACCGAGCGAGAACATGCCAGCCCCCCCCCCCCTCGCCAAAGGACCCAAAAAAAAGGTCAAAAAATGTCAAAAAGTCAAAAATGAAAGGTACACATACTAACTCAGAATCTTCAATTCATAACGAACCAAGAAACATCATATAATCATACATGTACCAAGCCACACGAAACTGTAAACGTAACTGTGGAACAGCTGATGACCGTAAATCACCAGAAGGCTCCTAGGCTGAACGGGGCTCGAACCCGAGTGTCTAGGTCATTTGATACTCGTTAAGATCTATGCCTTACCGCTTGACCATTCAGGCAGGCGGCTGTTGTGGTTCATGGGGGGTGGGCGCTTAGGGGGGGTTATATAGGGTTAAGCGATCTAGGGGGGGGGGTACTGCGTTTTCCCCTGGGGCGATCGAGCGTTGGCGGCTGGGGGGTGGAGGGGTGTGGGAGTTTGTTGGCCCCCGTGGTGCGGTGCGTTGGTTGGGGAGATGGGGAGATGAGTTAGGAGTGGTTATGGCGAGAACTGGGATTCACGTTATGATGCTGTGGATATTATATATGCTGCAGTTCTTTGAGCCATCTTTGGGGGAGGATGGTTTTATAAGGGAGGGGGTGGGAAGGGGGGCTTTTATCACTTTTTCTCAAGGACGGGAAGTTCATCTGATAACAGCTGAGTAATATCTCAAATTCACATTTATCATCACAGCATAGCGATAGATGATATCATTGGTATAAAGACAAAGAAGGTGGTATCATTGCGCGCGATCTCGTCTCCTACACTCTCTGTCTCTGTCGTTGGGTAATAGCAACGCGGTATACTGCGAATCACAACGAAAAATAAAGATTAACAAAAAATGACTGAGGGGGTATCCGTCCATCCATCCATCCATCCATACACTCAACTCGCCGTCCATAAAACCATCCCTCCACCATCCATCATCGTCGTCCCATTACCCCCACCACCATCCACCATCTCAGTCGCAGTCGTAGTCGAAGGGGGGTGGCACCCATCACCGGTAGGCAACAGCTCTCAAGTAGACCAAGCTAAACCACCACCCCCGTTAGCAACCTCTCACATATGCTCAATAACATCCGCCCTAATAGCCTGAGAAAAATGCGGGTCCGCACCTCCAAAGTCGCTCGTCTCCACCCCCTCCACAACCCTCTTCCCACCATTCGCCGCCGACCCCTCTCCCACACTATCCGCCATCGCCATCTGGGACGCCACATTCGCCGGTCCAGGCAGGAAGATGACCTTGCTATTCGCGCTCTTGGCCATCGCTTGCATCGCCTCCAGGTATCTGATCTGCATCGCGGGCGCCGAGCTCAGGATATCAGCAGCCTGGCGCATGAGTTTCGCGGACTCGACTTCCGCGCGCGCGGCGATGACCTTAGACTCTCCGATACGTTTGGACTGCGCAGCCATGCTCAGGGAGTCCTGCAGCTCGTTGGAGAAAATCATGTCTTTGATCAACATACTCTCGACCTTGACGCCCCACCCGGCAGCGACGTCCTCGATGATCTCGCCGATGGATTGGGCGATCTCTTCGCGGCGCTCGATGACGTCTTGGAGGACGCGGGCGCCGACGACGTGGCGGAGGGTGGTTTGGGTGCGTTCGATGAGGGCTTGGCGGACGTTGGAGATGCCGAAGGCGGCTTTGTGGGGGGAGGTGATGTGGTAGTAGATTACGGAGGTGAGGTGGAGGGTTACGTTGTCTTTGGTCATGCAGACTTGTTTGGGGACCTCTGTGGGGGGTGAAAGGTTAATAAGTCTGTTTCGGTTTCCCAAGATCCTGATATCATAGGATGGAATGTGAAAGGAGGAGGGGGGAGGGAGAAGACGTACCGACTATCTGGATCTTAACATCCACCTGAATCAACCTCTCACTCAACGGATTAATCTTGACCAACCCCGGATCCACCGCGCGATAAAACCTCCCAAACTTCGTCACCAACCCAACATTACCCTGCGACACCGGCTTATACGGATTCGGGCAAATAATACAACACGGAATCGCTCCAAAGGTACCAATGCAGTTCCCGAGCGTGTTGATCATAGACCCGTACCACCCGTGCGTCCCCTGCTCGCTCTCGCCGACCAGGTTCTGCGCATAGCTCGGCTGCAGGTCTTCGCGGCGGGGGGGCTCGACAGTGATTAGACGGCCGTCGCGCGCGCCGCCGATGTTGGCGGGGCGTTGGTAGCCGGCGTCGGTGCCGTTGGAGGGTTTGGTGATGTCGGTGGTGGGGGCGGCGAGGGGGGCGGCGGAGGAAGTGGTGTTTTCGGACATTGTTGTTGTGGTTGGATTCATCAAAGCGTGGGTGTTGTGTGAGGTTGAGAGATGAATTGGAGTTGAAGTTGAAGTTGGAGTAGTTGTTTATGGGTGCTTGTGAGATGAAACGGGGTATATAAGTCTTTGTATGATATGAGACAATGAGGGGGGAACTGGGGATTTAAGTAGTGGTGCGATGGTTGCTATGTGAAGGAGGCCAAGCAGCCAAGAAGTGATTGGTTGTGTGCAGGGGTGGATGGCAGCCTTGTGTGGTACCTCCTGTCTGCTGTGGAGTGGTGTGGAGTGGTGTTCTGGTGGTAAAAGTGGTCAGAGCATCCGTTTGGGAAGTAATGTGCGGGGAAAGCTCTATCCGTGGTGGCTCTGGTGTCGTTTGGTGTCGTTTGGTGTCTCTTGGTGGTTCTTGGTGGCTTGGGGGGTACAGGGAGTCTTACAGGGAGTGGAGAAGACCGTGGCCGCGTATGCGGATAGACCCCCTAATCCCGTAGTGTGCGAGAGTACGAAGTACGAGACGAGGACCCAAGTCTCCACCCACTCCGCGAGGCTGTGATCTGTGATTAACCGCTGAGATGACGGAAAGTACTGTAGCCGTTGCCGATGATGGAGAATGCCTGGGAGTATGCCGGGTGTCAGAGAGAGAGATGAGTGGTGGTGAGTGGTGAGTGAATAATGGGGAGGGAATATGCGCGGGAGACACGACGGATGTAGCGGAAGGGATGGGCATGTGGTATGGGATGCGGTATACGACGGGTATACGATGCAGGTAGACGTGTGAGATTGTTACTGCTGTTTGCTCTTCCGTGTGTGTATTCGATACTGTTTGTACGTACAGTACAGCCATACAGCCATACAATTCCCCTCCATCTGTTCTCCATCCTCTGTCCTCTCTCCTCCCGTACCCCCATACAAACAACACTCTGACAGCTACGGGCGCTGTCAACACGTACCCACAAACCCTTCCTCCCTCCCTCCTCCCAGCGACACAAGAAACACACAAAGAAACACAGCAACCTCCCTCAATTGGCCCATCACCACCCTTTCTCTGTCCAGAAACACAGCCCAAACACCAAGGGGTACATACACCACGGAATTATTCGCACCCTTCACCCCCGTGCGAGAACCGTGCAGGATGGATGGCATGGGATGGGATGGCATCCCTGGGGATTGGTTACATAACAACCTCCAAAGGGTGTCCATCGTGGCTGATCCTTGGCACGGCGGCAGTTGTGACGTAGGTAAGGGGGTGTTGGTGGGTGTCGGATCCAGACTTTTGCTGTGCCGCTAGAGTTAATTACTGTGCAGCTGTAGAGAGGTGGAAAAGTTGGGAGAGTCATGTGGTGGATGGGAGTGAGATGGATGGGCTAGGAGAAGAGGAAGGTGCGAGGGAAGAGGGATTTATGGTAGAAATAACCTCATACTGTATTCAGTGCTCGGTGTGGTGGTAGAGAAACACCTCATAACCACCCACGGAGGTGTACCTCGTCTCTCACCATCCATTCGGCATACTCAGCAGTACAGTACAGTACAGTGCCATCTGTCAAGACACTCAATTCCAAATGCCAACAACAACAGCAATCAATCCCAATCCCCCACTCCACTCCACTCCTTCTCGAACCCCAATCCCCAATCCCCCGTTCCCGCTGCTGCGCCACCCACCACCAACCCACACCACAACCCAACCTTATCGCCCGCCAAGCCCCCCACCCCACATGCCGACCTACCCATCCACATCGTCCATCAATCACAACAGGTGTGTGCTAGCAGGAGCATAGCCCTGTCGGAACTGGAGATGCCCGACGCCGATGACGCCGTGCGCGTGATGAGGCTGAGAGGTTGGTGGTTTGTATAGTTGGGGGTTGGGGGATTACATAACGGTGGGGATGAGTCGGTGGGAGAGCAGGGGATGGGGGATCGACGGGAGGCGAGCCGAGATGGGTGGATAGTGGATGGGTTGGGGGCGAGGGGCGTGATGAGAGGTTAGCCAAGCACCTACTATGGGAATATCAGGAATATCAAGAGCATTAAGAGTGGACACACACACCGCGAAGGATGATGCCTAGAAGAGCTAGACAATGTTACAGTGGATACGCAGATCGAAGGATGAAGGCTTAGAAGTGGAGATGGTCGATCGAAGGATGAGCGCTGGGATTCTGTGTACGGTTATACGGTGGTGATCGGTGCATATGATGACGGTGTGCGGCGAAGTTGTAGGGCTGAGGGGGGTGGATCTCCGCGGTGAAGATGGGTTGCTAGTTGCCAAAGGACAGTGGGCTAGGGGCTGTTTGGATATATCTGCACGGGAAGACGGAGATGGGAGGCTGGGCTGGGCTGGGCTGTGGTGAGAGGCTGTTGATTGTGAGACTAGATTGAGTGAGTTGTTTACTGTGAGACTGGATTGATGGGGTTATAAGCCACTGTAGGCTGAGAGGGTGGGTTTGCGGTGAGGCTGTCTTGATGACGGAATAGAAGGTTGTAAGGCTGTGTATATATATATATTCTTGTAAGGCATTCGTAGATTCTCTATATCGCAGTCTATATGGCAGATATATCACTCCACCTCTTCTCCATCCCTTTCACCCACAACTCCCCTCCCTCACCCATAACTCTTAAACCCAACCTTCTTCTCTCCCCCTCCCTCCCTCCCCCCCTTCCCAAGCACCTCCCCCATCGCCTCCCCCAACGCTCCCACCGCCTCCTCCGTAACCTGATAATGCACCACCACTCTCCCCCCCCCAACCTTAACCCCCCTCCTCCCCGCCGCCCTCACCCACTCCTCCTCCCCCACCCCCGCCCCCTCCAAATCAAGCCACACCATATTCGTCTCGACCTCTCTCTCCAGCCTCCCCCCTTTCTGCTCCCACATCTGCCCCACCCTCCTCGCTATCTCGTGCCCCCTCTTCAACTTCCCGCCTAGAAAGGTTTCTTCAACCCCCACACGCGCTGCAGCAGCCACAACACCGCTTTGTCGTAACCCGCCGCCGATGCTCTTTCGGACCCAGCGGGCGCGTTTGATAACCTCCTTGCTACCGAGCAGGATACTCCCAATCGGCGCCCCAAGCCCCTTACTAAAGCACAAACTCACCGTATCAAAACACCGCGTGTAGTCATCCAACCCCCCCGCCCCGGCGACAACAGCCTCCCACAACCTCGCTCCATCAAGGTGCATCAATATCCCATTTTCCCTGGCCCACTCCGATATCCTCCTCGTCTCGTCTAACGGCATTATAGACCCCCCCAAAGTGTTTTCGAGAGAGATTACGCGTGTGGGGCAAGCATGCACATCATCCGACAACACCACTTTCCTTTGCACATCCTCCAGCGTCAAAAACCTCCCATTCCCGGCAACCACACCCTGCACCAACGCCCCGCTCAAACTCGCCACACCCCCCGCCTCCCACTCCAGTATATGGGCACGCTCATCACACAACACCGCGTGCGGCGGCTGCGTCAGTAACGCGCGGAGAGCGAGTTGGTTACCCATTGTCCCCGACAGCACGAGGAGGGCTCCTTTATGACCTGTTAGGGACGCTAAGCGCGTCTCGAGGGAGATGGTGGACGGGTCCTCGCAGAAGACGTCGTCGAGGTGGGTGGAGGTGCTGATGGCGTGTAGCATGGAGGCGGTGGGGCTGGTGACGACGTCGGAGCGGAAGTCGGTTGAGGAGGGGTAGGGGGATGTCCAGGTTGTGGGGAGGGGGGAGGGAGGGGGGGTGGTGAGGAGGGGGGGGGTTGTTGAGAGGGGTCGTGTGGGCGCGGTGTTGGCGGCGGCTGATGGAAGTGTGTTAGCAATTGAATAATTGGAAGTTGTGGGGGCAGGTAGGTATATACCGCCAAGCCGTCTACATATCTGCTGCCGCGCAATGGCGCGCGTGAGGCGTTGTTGTGGTCGCGAGAGCATTTCGCGACGTTGTTGGTGTCGAAGTTTGAGGGAGGGGCCAGGTGTGGCCGACCGAGGCTGGCAGAATTGGCGGTGTTGCTGAGACGCGGCTAGGCGGTCAGAGTGGGGGGTGGTGGTGGTGCGTTTGGTTTGGCGGCGGCGGGTGGGTTTGGACATTTTTCAGGTACGAGCAGGTAAGGTGGGTAAAGTTATTGGGGATTGAAGATGGTGGAAGAACTTTATAAATATTATTTTGCTTCAGGGGATTTGGGATTGCTCTGATGATTTTTGAAGTCTCGAGTGCTCAAGTCGAGTCTAGAGGGGAAATGTGCTCTTAAATAGGACACTGAGAGATGATCTCTGTGAAGTCGGTGTGCTCTCTTGGAGCTTGAAAGTCGACTCGACTCGACTCAATCGCTCAACTCCATCGCTCCTTACTTAGATGCCATGCGTTGCCATCTCATACATACACGTTCCTTGCCTTCGTCGTCGCTGGACATGCTCTACTCACGCTCACCGCGTGCCACATCAGACATCCTCCAATTTCGCCGACGTCTGCTTCCATCTCTCTACACTCCTTAAATGGGATAGTTACACACGAATCCCCATCGCAATCCAATCCCGTCGCCGTCTCATCGAGTTATGATATCTCTCTCCCCATTTCCGATTCCTACCCGCCTCCAAACTTCTGATATCCCTTCCCTGCAGGGATGGTCGAATTCTCCAATGACATTACTCGTGCGCATGCGGGGATCACAGTGGACCCCTCCACCCTCTCCACCCTCCAACCTCACAAAAACTTGGCAGAGGGGAGAGACGTCAATCGCGGGCCTTGGTGGTGGCTATTTCAATTTCTTTTGCCTCCATCTTCACATGCGATTATCATTCATTATTTACTGTCCATCTTCATCGATGCGTGTATAAACAGTTCCTTTTTGGTCAATATACACTCGCTAGAATTGTTGCATCGCGTTGATTTCTGTATGGGGATGGTTTGAACATTGTACTGAAAGAGCACCCGCCATAGCGACTCCATACCCGGGATCCCCTCAATCGCGACCGCCGCGACCACGCACTGTATTACTATTCCCACAATCGGCGGGTGGCCTTCATTGACCTACCATGACCGTCGCCGCCACCCGGGCGCGGAGTCAACAATCCACGCCCTCAGTCCAATCCCCCTCCTCAAGCACAAGCGTCCACGTCTCGGCAATCAAGTACGCGCACCAAGCCGCGAAGCTATCTCACCTCCCCCAAGACGCCGAGGGTACGAACGACGGAGCCGCGGCCGTGGAAGCGGAATGGATTACCCCCCAGGACCCGGTGATTATCACGGCGGATGGGGGGAGGTTACCTGGGGTGCCGTTGGCGGAGGCGCATAAGTTGGATCAGTTGAAGGATGAGGTTGATGTTGGGATGGGGAAGGGGGTGGTGGAGGAGGAGTTAGGTGGGGTCTCTGGTGAGAAGGAGGAGGGGGCTGGGGGGTCAGCGACGCCGGCGAATGGCTCGTCGGAAGTGAAGGGATCTATTCAGAGGTCGGGGGAGGGGTCGTTAACGAAAGCTATGCCGCCGAGTCGGACGAATCCTTTGTTTCCGCCGCTGCCGCTATACGGACCTCCGTTGCTGTTACGAAATCTCCAATGCACCGTTTTCAGGTGCACGTCTGCGGTTCTTTCTCTAGGGTTTCTCAGCGTCATCGTTTTGGGTTCGGCGTTTACAAGCATACCCATGATGTTCAGCCACATCTGGATCCGTCTCAAGTTTCAAAACCCCGACAAACGCCGCCCCTTCTACGAAGAAGAGAAGCGCCGCTCCATCCTCCGAAAGGAAGAAGAGCAAGAATGGAGAAAGAAGAAAGCCCATCGGCAAAGCACCACAGTCCCCGACGACAACGAAGCCGACGCCGGCCAAAACGACGGCTTCACCCCCACCGAAGGCGGCCCCGACCCGCTCATCTGCGACGTAGCCTACTACGCGCGCCGCGTCGGTCTGGACATGGAAGAATTCAAAGTCCAAACCGAAGACGGCTTCCTCATCGACCTCTGGCACATCTACGACCCCACCGAATACACTCCCCTCCCCCCCGCCTCGCGCTCACCCCTCGGGCCATCCACCCTCCCCACCTCCTCCACCCCCCCTGGACCAGACCCAGAAACCAATAGGAAACCAAAATACCCCATCCTAATGATCCACGGCCTCCTCCAGTCCGCCGGCGCCTACTGCACAAACGACGACGCATCCCTCGCCTTCTACCTCTGCAAATCCGGCTACGACGTCTGGCTCGGCAACAACCGCTGCGGGTTCTCCCCCCAACACACCCTCCTCTCCTACTCCGACCCGCGGATGTGGGCGTGGAATATCCGGCAAATGGGCGTACTCGACCTTCCCGCCCTAATCGCGCGAGTGCTCTCCGCGACCGGCGCGCCGAAATTGGGATTAGTAGCCCACAGCCAGGGAACGACGCAGACGCTCGTTGCGCTGGCGAAGGAACAGAGACCGGATTTGGGGGAGAGGATTAGTGTGTTTTGTGCGTTGGCGCCGGCGGCGTATGCGGGGCCGTTGATTGGGAAGATGTATTTTAAGTTCATGCGGCTTATTTCGCCGGGGGCGTTTAGGGTGGTATTTGGGATTCATGCGTTTATCCCGTTTATGATGACGATGCACTCCCTCCTCCCTGGGACGCTGTATGGTGCGCTCGGGTACCGTGTGTTTAGCTTCTTGTTTGGGTGGTCGGATGATAGGTGGGATAGGGGGTTGAGGGATCGGATGTTCCAGTTTAGTCCTGTGTATGTGTCTGCTGAGTCCATGAGGTGGTGGTTGGGGAGGGAGTGCTTTGCGAAGCAGAAGTGTATTCTACAGACGCGCGAGGAGTGGAGGGAGGAAGATAAACAAGATAAAGTCGACGAGGAAAAGCGCTCCTCCCCCACCACCACCACCCCCTCCCTAACCCGGGACGATAGCAACGCAGATAACGCCGACGGAGCAGGAGAAGGTCCCCACAAGTCCTCAACAGCATGGTACGACCACCGCGCCCCCCCCTTCGCCCTCTGGATCGGCGGCGCCGACCTCCTCGTCGACGGGCGGCGCCTGCTGCGCCGCTTCGCGAGCGGGAGAGAACCGCATGTTAGGGTTGTGCATCAGAAGGTTATAGATGAGTACGAGCATCTCGATGTTATTTGGGCGGTGGATGTGGTGGAGCAGGTTGGACGCGAGGTTAAGGAGGTGTTGTGGGCGACGTGTGAGGGGAGGGAGGGATGGAGGGTGCCGGTTGGGTGTGAGGAGGTTGATGTTTGGGATGGGAAGGGGGTGGTGGGAAGTGGGGAAGAGATAGGTGGTGAGGGAAGTGGGAGTGGGGAGAGTGGAATTGAGGAGTTGGACGGGCGAGGGTGAAGTCTAATGCGGAGTGAGATTTGAAGTGTATATATGTATAAGCTTGGAGTTTTTGGATCTGGGCCTGGGAAAAGGGAGGGGGGGATTGGATATACAGCACACCTATTTGCATAAACATATATATGACATTTAGACGACCATAGAAACAATTTCTTACCAACCATTCTCAAAATACACACTCGCAATCCTCATCCGATTCTTGCCTACAACCATCCACCCCGCTCTCCCTAAACTGCCTCCCCACCCCCTACGCGCCCCTCCCGTATAACCCCCCCCCCCCCCCCCCCC